>JACDOX010000334.1:230271-249168 GCA_014549065.1 Cardinalis cardinalis
CCCGCTCCTCCTCTTCCCGTCCGTCATCACCGTGCGCGGTCTGGCCGTGCCGGAGCCTGTGCCGGAGCCTTTGCCGGAGCCTTTGCCGGGCCATGACCCGCTGGGCCCGGCGCAGCGCCCCGCCCGGGGCCCGGGCTCTGTCCGCCACCCCCTGGGAGCAGCTGGCGCCGGGCGCGGAGCCGGAGCCGCCGCGGGCAGCCCGGAGCAGGCGGAGGAAGAAGGAGTACGAGAACCAGGACGTGAACGGGTTCGCGGCACACCGCGGGGAGCAGCAGCAGCAGGAAGAGGAGGAGGAGGCGCGGAGGAAGGACAGGCGGCGGGAGAGCAGGAGGCTGAGGAGRCAGGAGAGGAAGAAGAACGCCATGGTGAGTCCTGCCCTGCAGACACGGGAGAAAAGGGAGAAACCCTTTCTGCTCAGCGTCTGGGGACTGTGTCAGCGCCCTTGAAGGGCTGGCATGAACAGTGACCACAATTACACCCTTTGAAATAAAATGTGTCGGGTTGAGGCTGGGTGGATGCCGATGACAGCGTGTCCAAAGCAATCTAATCAAAGCAATACAATTACAAGYTCCGATTCCTAGTAAAGCTCACACAGAGCACAGTCCTCACTCTGTGGGGAAGAGACAGTAGGTTCAGCTATCCCCCAGATTACGATGGGCTCTTCTCAAACTTCTCCCTGCTCTCAACTCACTTTCATACCCTTTAATTTACTTTTAAGTGGAGATTCAGTGATTTCAGTCACACATCTTGGTTAGGGGTGGTCGTACCTCCCCAGGTAGGGGGTTGCTCAGGGTAACCCTGGGCTGGGATGTGCTCAGTCTAAAGTCAGAGATTTCACCCCAGCTGCTGATCCCATAGAACATCCTCCTTTATCTCCCTTGCCTTTCAGCTGCTGTGTGGCTCATCAGCTGCAAGGTTCCTTCCTCTGCAAGGRTTTTGGCAGGGCTGTGGGGTCTCTGCCCCGCTCCACCCTCCTGTTAGTCCTGCCTGGATTGTGCTCTGTGTGTGGGGTCCCATCCAGGGAGCAGCCACTGTATTTTCCCCTGAATTTTCCCCTTTTACCCACCCATCATTTTCCCACACTGTTGTTAAAAGAGAGCCCCATGTGGGAGGCACAGGTCTCTATCTCCCTCTGTGACGGTGCTGCTGTGGGGCTCAGCAAGAGCTCAGCCCTCCCCTGCCACAGGCACAGTGTGTTTCAGGTGAAAGATGTGAAGTTTGGGAGAAAAAGTGGCTTTCAGCTCCWGTTGTAGCCTTTGGCATGGCTCTCCTGGCTCAGCATTTTTCCCTCTGCCCCTTTGAGGAGTTCCCAGCCCCTCTTGATTCCTGGGTGAAACTAACTCAGGTRGTTTCAGTGTGTGATTCATCAAACTGTGTGGGGCTGGTTGAAGGAGAAAAGTGCCCGTGTTTTGTGGTTTGCTGGCAGAGCATAACGTCTCTTCCTGGCTGCTTTTTCCTGGGGACAAAGTGGTGTTTGCTCTTTAGGCCCCGTGAGGCTGGGATTTCCAGGTTTTCAGTGCCACTCACAGAATTCATCACTGGATTTTCCTCTTCCAAGGTGTGTTTCCACTGCAGAGAGCCTGGCCACGGCGTGGCTGACTGTCCTGCCGTGCTGGAGAGCCAGGACATGGGGACGGGGATTTGCTACCGCTGCGGATCCACGGAGCACGACCTCAGCAAATGCAGAGCCAAGGTGGATCCAGCGGCTGGTGGGTCTCAGGAATTTTTGCTGTTGTGAAGTGCTTCATTCTGATTTGTCTGAGTGCTGACCCTGAAGCTTTGTGTGTTAGAAATTTAACTTTTGCAGTATTAGCAGGGAGCCCGGCGGTAATTTGTAGCATTAAGTGCTTAGAATTTTGTCATTGCACTGTGTTGGGTCTGTGACTTCACCAGGGTTTTGATGTGGACCATAAACTCTGCTGTGGAATTTTGCAGGGCCATTTCCATATGCAAAGTGTTTCATCTGTGGTGAGATGGGACATCTGTCAAGGTCGTGTCCGGATAATCCCAAGGGGTTGTATGCTGAAGGTGAGTGTCCTGAATCACTAAATTTAGTAAAATTAAAATTCCTGTGTCCTTCCTAAATGATACAGAACAAAGTAACTCTGCAAAAGAATGAGAATGTGGCTAAAAGGAATTCCTGTGTATCTTTCAGTAAAAGCAGAGTAATTCTGGGGAAYTCATTGTCAAATAAATTACCTGGGGATTTCTGTTTTAAGGGTAGGTTTAGTATTAAATGACAGGATGAGGTGCAAAGTGTGAGACTTTGCTTGTGCCTCAGCATCAGGACATGCACCAAGGAACAAAATCCTGTGTGAATTAGGCAGTGTGTATTTACATGCACCCAAGTAGGTGGTAGGAACATTCCCACACAGTAGCTTAAAATTCTGGAAATTGCAAAACATGGACTCTCACTAAAGGGAAGATCATCTTCAGTCTAAGTAACTTTAATGAGAAATGAGGTCTAACTTTGAAGGTTTCACTCCTCCATTGGCTCCAACAACCAGCATTCTGTCTCCTGGTGTTTCCCAGCAAAAACGTGGGGTCTTGGCAGACTCCAGAGGGTGATCTTGCAGCACAGCTGAAGTGGAGCAAAAATCACCTTGCTTTCAAGTGTTTGTATTGTGGAATTTTGTGTTGTGTAGAATTTCACATCTCAGTACCTGCAGTTGGATTACCTGCCTCTCAGGAGCCCCTGTCAATTTTGTAAGYTCCTTTGAGTGTGGATTTCAGCAGAGTTCAGCCCATTTCTCAAAAAGAGAACTTCCAGCAAATCAGAAATACCCAGTGAGCACTGGCTGGAGTTTGTGGAGTGTGGTGCTGTACAGCACAGTGGGATCCCAAACAGCTCTGTCCCTCACAGACACAGCAAGGGTGTTTGGTTGGGTGTTTTTTGGGTGTTTTATGGTGGTTTTTCCCCTCAGATGAGTAACAACTTTCTGTGTGAACAGGTGGGGGCTGCAAACTGTGTGGCTCTGTGGAGCACTTCAAAAAGGACTGCCCGGAGAAGCAGAATGCAGGTGAGCTGCAGGGCTCTGGGGTGGCTGTGGGTCCAGCAGGGGTCAGCTCTGCATGGCTGTRGTCAGGGAAAAGGCTGTGGGAAGAGGGCTTGGAGGCAGCAGAGGTGACTTTTTGTTGGGACAGCAGCAGGGAGGGTGTGGAGGAGGCAGCAAGTTGCAGTGCAAAACTAAGATAATTCTTGCTTTTAAAACAGATTTTTTTTTTTTCCACACAGATTTATCTTGTGTGTATCTGAAGGCCATATGAAATAATCTGGGTTGTTTTTTTGGCTATTAATTGTGCTGCTGTTCACAGTCTGGCAGCTGTACAGCAGAASTGGCTGCTGCTTTTTGCAGATTTCAGTGTGGAGTGGTGGGGCTGACCCCAGTGCCAGGTGCAGGGTGGTGGTGTGTGCAGGCAGGTGTGTCAGGCACCCAGGACAGGGACAAGGAAGATCTGTCCTGCTGGATTCACAGCTAATGAACTGCTTCCTTACATGTTCCTCAGCTATCCATGTGGGTGGAAAAATTAAATTAGGTACCCCAAACCCCCACTGTCCTACAGAAGGCAAAGCATTCAAAAAGGGTTTGAAGAATGATCCTGTTACTGGAGTGGTGACACACTTGTGCATTTTTCTRCTTTGTTTCTATGACATTTAGTTAATAGCCACTTGAGTGAAATTTATGTAAGAAATATTTCTGGCATTCTCTATATCCTACATTAATGATACTTTTAGGTCTGAGACCATATGTAGGATTCTAGGTATGTACTGCTTTGCCAGTTTAGAATAGGTCAGATTCAGTCTGAATTGGTACGACAGAAGTTTATCTCACCAAAAGACTCTGAAATTTCCCCAAACTCTTTTGCAAGTAGCAAGGCTGTGCCCACTGAGTTTCAGAAGGCTGTAAGYAGATTTTCTTCTACCTTTTTCTGGTAGGTTTAGCATCCATAATGAGGGCTGTAAGTGCTGTTCATTTTCTCGAGGGGTCTTCTTTCAAAACTAGCACCGCTGGTTAAAAGCAGTTGAGTTACTTGGAACTGTGACAGCATTGGCAAGAACTGTGATATTTAAGATCAAGCGTGCATTGTGCAGGCTATGATCAGGTACAGGAAGACAGGTGAGAGCTGGCAAAGGAGTTCAGGCACTACAGATTCCAGTTTCCTCAGGCAGATTGGGCCAGCCTCAGTGCCCAAAGGCTGATGTGGCCTCCTGTGGCATTCCCCATGGGCTCTGGGCCCAGCACAGGCTTTGGGCTCTGGGCCCAGCACAGGCTTTGGGGTCCAGCCCTGCCCCAGAGCACCCCCAGGGCTCCTCCAGGGCTGGGCAGCTCTGCAGGTGGGGTCTCACCTGGGGACAGTGAGGGGTGACCAGGTAAMTCCCCRKCTGTTTTCRGAGGAGGCCACTCAGCAGCTGAAATTAATGCTGATGAGCCAATGTGTGCAGTGCTGGGTGTGGTGCCCTGCTGGGGCTCAGCCCTGGCCGTGCAGGGGGCAGGGCTGGCCTGGCAYTGCTGTCCTCTGTCCCTGCAGAGCAGGTGACAGTCGGGCGCTGGACCCCCGGCCTGAGCGCGGACCACGAGGACGTCGCGGCCGCGCCGGCGCCGCAGAGAGCGCAGCCCAAGCGAGCCAAGGTTGTCACTTTCTGAAGGCTCCAGCCTCTCAAAGAGTTCTCCTGTGCTGCTGCACTCCAGTGCTGACGACAGAGAGCGGATCCAGAAAATCAGGCGAGCTGCAGAGGAACTGTTGGTTTTCTGTCTCCCCTCATTTTCACGGTTTGCCTCCCAAACTTGCCTGGTGCACTGTAGAGCTGGGAACAGCAGGAGCACAGCAAGTGGCTGTTTTATTAAAGGAATTGTGGGTGTTTTCTWAATGCTCTTGGATGCTGGGATGAAAACTGCGGTGAAACAAACCTCAGAAACAATAATTTATTGGGAGTCACAGATAAAGGGACAATTACTAAAGCAGAGACATTAGCAAACACTGAGTTACATGGGCTGTACTCAGTTTATAAACAATGGTGTGCAAGGACCTGCACGGCCAGGTCAGAGCACTGGCAAAGCTGCTCAGTAGCACTGGTTTCTGCAGATTACAGGGGTGATGTTTAAAGCTGCCTGGATGCCACTCTGTTTAATGTAACATTAAAACAGTGAAATAGTCTTAGGAACTACAGTTCTACTGAGCCAAGTTCTGCCTCCATTTTTATGAAATTCATTAATGCAATAAAAAGCAGAATCTGTTCCTTAATCTTTTTTAAATTAAAGATTGAATTTAGAGCCTAAGGCCTAAGCTTGGTTTGATAGGAAATGCTTGTACCAGGTATTTTCAAGCTGRAGCCCAATACTGACTGTTGGGTGYGGGGCGGCTCSGASGCTCAATATGAGATCAGCAAGCTCCGTTTATTTCGGTAGAGCATCARACTTTATACCCACAATCATAAGCTTATGAATATTCTGCAAGCCAAGCAACCCACTGGTTGAGCTATACCATCAATCTTCTTCATGCTCTTTGGGCTTACYGCTCCCTTTYTCCTACGTCTCTCTGTCTGCTTGTTATCATACCCAGCTAGGCCCAAGGACACATTATCTAACAGGTGCAAAACTGCAGTACTTTCCCAGCTCTGTTYGGCTAACAAGCGAGTCTACGTGACTCCTGTCACGAACTACCCAACAACTGACTACATGATCTGAAGCAAGTCACCTACAGAAGAATGATCCACACCCTGGCAGGAATTTCAACCAGAACTGCTTGATAATCTTCAGATSTCCCTTCAGAAATCTGCTTTTAACTTCAGCACTTGCTGCCTTCCAGCTCCAAAAACTTAATACACTCCAACGCAGTGTCTTCAATGGATTTTGATGAGCCAGTAAGATTTGCAGCTAARTAAGGCTTAACTCCTGATGTCACGAGATTGAAGTAACACACCTGTTTGAACAAAAGTAAATGAAACAAAAAAGCCTATGGATTGCAAGTGAGCCACTTTTTTGCAGAGCCTGGATCCCCCGGGGTAGAAATCCATTTTGAATTAGGTAAAATGTCCAGACAGGGTGAAAAGTCTGTAAGGCCAAAGCTGAAGGGAAAACTGCAGAACAGACATAATAGAAAGACAAGAGAGAGAGAGATAAAGAAAAACAGAACCTGCTGCAGGGGCAGGTCAGCCTGACCCCGGAATTCTTGCGGCAAATGTCACGGGGGAAATCCTGCAAAAATGAATATGTATGAACCTATTGTGAAACTGTATACATATGCATTTGGGAGGAGGATAAAAAGCGATCTGAAGTTCTGAGAGGCAGGCATGCCTTTTGAGGAGAGCATTCTCCRCATGCGTCCAGCGCTGTARTAAWCATACYGGCTTTTACAACTTTAACCAAGTTGTGCAGTTCCTTTCTTTATCTCCACAAAACATGAGTACCACAGCTTTCATGGATGTGAATAGAAGCACACAGTGCTTCTGAAACTGAAGGCAATAATTTGCAAAAAACATGCCTTTTTTACAACACCCCAGTGATCTGGATGTCCTCACTGCTCTCAGACCCTCCAGCATCTGCAGGTAAATGCACAGAGCAGTGCAGCAAGAAACACTGTGTCTAACATATTAAATATGTGTGCTTTGTGAGAAAACCTGTTGCCCAAAAAAAGGAACTGCAGCCACCAAGAGCTGCTGAAAGTTTTCAGAAATGTATGTAATTAAATGGAAAAGTTTTAGCCTTCCMATGGCAAAGAAGATTGTCCATGGGTCCAGAGATGGGAATCAGATTGTGTGATTCCTGGCATATGAAGGTTCAAGCGAGGAATTTAATTTGAACTAATTCCTTGGCCTTTGTAGTCAGTGGAAAGAGACACACCACCAGAGACGAGCACAATGCACATCCTCTAGGGGTGTATTTTAGAAGTCTGGAGGGGCAGGGGTTCAGGGCTCATTTCTAACAGTCAGATTGGCCAAAGTTGGGCAAGACAGACCCCACACASCCAGATGAACTCCTTTTTTGGAGGTATGCGGCTGTTCCCTCTGCAGTCTCAGCTCAGGCGAGGTGACAGCCCCAGGGCAGGGGRGACAGGGCAGGGGGCACAGCTGGGCCCTGCAGGGCTACTCACAGTGCAGGAGCTGCTGCTGTTGCTGTGGATCTGGAACCCAGCACAGAGGATTTCACTCCTGCAGAACTCTGGGCGCGGGGGCATCGCCCTGAGGGTCACCGACCTCACGGCCACCGTGTAGGGCTCCCTGCAGGGCGGGGACAACAAGCATCACTGTCACCGKGATATTTTCTGAAAAATCCCTGAGCCAGGATTTCTTCTCCTGGGAAGCTGAGAAGCCTCAGTTTCTCCATGTTTTGCTTCTCTGGAATGTGGTCTGGAGATTGTTTATCCAAACATGTGAATTGTTTTTAATTAATGACCAATCACCATCAGCTGTGTCGGGATTCTCTGAGTCAGTCAAGAGCTTTCATTATCATTCTTGTCTAGCCTTCTGATGTATCCTTTCTCTTTTTCTTTAGTATAGTTTTAGTGTATAATTTCCTTTAATATAATATAATTCAATAAAATAATAAATCAGCCTTCTGAGAACATGGAGTCAATTCTCATCTTCACCTCGTCCTGGGGACCTCACAACACCACACATCACACCCTTCCTCTTGTGGAAACCGTTCATGGCAGTGACTACATCATGTCATTTTCACAGGAGGGCAGAGGAGNATGTTTTGCTTCTCTGGAATGTGGTCTGGAGATTGTTTATCCAAACATGTGAATTGTTTTTAATTAATGACCAATCACCATCAGCTGTGTCGGGACTCTCTGAGTCAGTCAAGAGCTTTCATTAACATTCTTGTCTAGCCTTCTGATGTATCCTTTCTCTTTTTCTTTAGTATAGTTTTAGTGTATCATTTCCTTTAATATAATATAATTCAATAAAATAATAAATCAGCCTTCTGAGAACATTGAGTCAATTCTCATCTTCACCTCGTCCTAGGGACCTCACAACACCACACATCACACCCTTCCTCTTGTGGAAACCGTTCATRGCAGTGACTACATCATGTCATTTTCACAGGAGGGCAGAGGAGCTGGGATGTTTTCAATGATCCTGGTTCAGAGCTGGGGCCCTGCTGAGCCTCAGTGAGGCTTCAGCACAGACCCCAGTCCAGGAGACGTTTGTGGCAGCCAAAGAACAATTCCCCACCTTTTCTTTTTAATTTACCCTGCTCTCCTCAGCCCACTTTTACTGCATCAGGAACAACCCTTACCCACAGGCTTCACAGTGTGGCCACAGTAAAGGTATCCAAACTCATTCAATCCCCTCATGGAGGGGGAAGGCAAGCACAGTACAGAATACTGCCTTTTAGTGCTAACTTGAAGAATTACTGAATATGAAAAAAGAAACAGAATAGAGAAGGGTAAGATAGACCAAAACGTTCCATTTGCCCATGTTTCACTACATAAGAAGAAAAGGAGATCTAATAAAAACGAATAAAACTTTAAAAAGCAGGGTGTGTTAAACTGAGCAAGGGACTTGGCAGAATTTACAGATACAATAAATGTGTAAGGTTTCGAGAACTTCCTTGACTAAATAAAAACTCTGTAATTATGTGGAATGGGAATACAAAGTCACTTCAAACAAAGAAAAAATAAACTCCCAGCTAGGTGCTTCAGCACACTGACATGCTCTCTGGGACATGATTTTTTTTCTCCATTTGCCCTTTTGAAATTCTGGCCTATCTGCCCTCCTAGCAGATCACTCCCCAAGAGTCAGTATCAGAGAATCAGTATGGGAATATGCTAAAAATCTGTGATGATCTGGATTTATTTCACTGCACTTTCACATTGCAAAGCAAATGTGGCTGTACAAACTCAGGCATCAACCAAGGAATCTCCCTCCTTAGAAAGTAAAATGCCCTCTTTGTCACCTGGCAATAGATCAAGGTGACAGCACTCCRGGCCGTGTCCCCAAGTGCTCAGAGTTAAAGTCAGAGCCATACTCACTGTGGCTGGCAGGGCTGCCTTTGGGACACCAGAACCACAAAGTCCCTGGGCTGGTGGCCTGCCGTGGGGCCAGAGGTGACGTGGTAGATCTTCTCCTCTTCACTCACAGCCTGCAGGAGCTCACATGTCCTGTGAAGACATTTAGCACACACCTCAGGCCCTGTGTGTGCAACTGCAGCTCCAACAAACTCGGTGCAAATGGGCTCATCCTGACACTGGACCTTCCATTTTCCTGTTCCAGCAGCAAGGCAGAGAGACCGAAACATTTAGGTTTTCTGCAACACCTCATCAGCACTATTTCATTAGGTTTTGTTTGTTACAAGCTGTAAATTCAGTAGATTTGTAGATTTTCAAATATCCCTAAGGTTCCACTTCCACCCTCAGGTAAAAATCTTTCAGGATGGAATAACTAACTGAAAATGCTTCACCATATCAAACCAGTGTGATTTCAATTCAACTGTCTCTAATCACTATTCTACACCATAAAAGGTAAATAAAAAACCTCAAACGCCTTCTAGAGCCATTCCAAAACCTGTTTCAAATCATACAAACTTTCAAACWTGTTATTTTTTGAAAATGTGTATTTTGAAGGACCCCATTTCTGGATTTYTCACTTTGACTGTACAGTGAAACTGAGTATCAGAGTCCCCAACAGCACAAACATGAAGGAGTCCAGCTTTTCCTTCATTTTTAAAGCTAGCAGACAAAATATATCCACCTCAGTTTTTACTTTAAACTTTTTCTTTTTTTACTAGTTTTGGGTTTTTGTCACTTTTAACATACACATGTCTAGTACTGGAGTTGTGCTCATTTAAGAAAAAGATGACCTCTGTCCTATCCCTCCTTTTGAATGATATTTTTGAAAGAGTTCAATTCTTTTGAAAAATACAGTGCACTCTGTATTTTGRAACCAGACTAAGCACAGACAAAATTCTACTTCTACACTAAAAAAAACCCAACCCCCATATTTTGACGAATGAATGTTTGATGTCAAACTGTTACAGCACTTTGTTCCTAACGGGGCAGGGTCTCACAGGAGTGTCTGTGACAGGGAAGAGGGGTGGCCAGGGGCTCAGAGCCCCAGACAGGGACAGGGTCTCACAGGAAGTGTTTGTCCCAGCGCTGGCGGAGGCTGAAGTCGGACAGGAGGGAGAAGGCCACGTGGGATGGGACCTTCACCTGCATCTCCACCTTCAATGACAGCACAGCACCCTCCTCGTGGGTCCAGATTTTCACCTGGGAATAAATTAAAAAAAAAAAAATAGGCAGCATGTATTAAAAACAAAGAATTATTACTGTAAATGTTTAGATGCATAAATGTTACACATTTAGGACTTGAGGCAGATTTTCTGAGGAGGTCCTGGGAAATGCCACATGCCTTTGTCCAGGCAAATCAGCCACACCTTGGCTTARCCCCCTTGCCCCTAGAGCAACCCAGCACATCCCTCTCCAAAATATCCTTCTTTTTCTCCTTTGCTCTCTTCTGTGAAGCAGAGCACCCAGAACTAATGATACTTTGAATAACTACTTAAAATCACAGTTTTGCATCTCTTGTCCCACACCTGTAATCTTGCCTTGATTATTTTGGGTCTATGTCTATTCATAGGCCTAAACCCCAAAACAGAGAATTCAAAAGGAATARCCTGTACATAACAATGCACACACAAGAAAGAAGGGTTTGTCACCTCCCACAAACCCCATAAAATGGAAGAGGATGGGTACAACAGAATGTTTAGAATTAGAGGATTTCATTCCCAAATTCATGTGCTTTATTGCCTCTCAAATCCTGAGAAGTTTAACAGATTTTCATTTCCAAGCGATGCTAAACTCATAAGGTTCATCATCACTGTTGAGGTTTTGTTGTTCTGATTTTCTTTTTCTGCATCAAAAATGAGAAMTCTTTTGTTTTTTCTGCACTTCTGCAACAACACAGGACAATCCAGAGAAATACAGAATCTATCTTGGAAGAGGAAACAAACCCCACCTTAATCCAGCAAGCACCTTGCTGAAGTAAAGTTTGCTRTAAAATTAACTGATTAAGAGCTTTAAAAACCATCTACAGGAGGTGTGCACCAATATTCCTCTATGGCACAGAACAGAAATAATGTTGTTCTAGGAGCCTTGTAGCCTTGAGAAATCACAAAACAAAGCAGGAGGTGCAGCTGTCAAAACCCCTCTCTGCTAAGAGAACATTGGCAAGGCTGGATTATCTCTGCAGCCTTACAAGCCTTGTGGTTTTGTGTCAAAGACACCAAGAATGCCATTTTCTACCTTCAAAAACTGTCAAGTCAGCTTGGGGTCATTCCAGTTGCAGGGAAAAGGGAACAGATCTGCACTTTAGGATCATTCCCCCCTGTGCAGTCCCTCCCCAGACTTCTTGTACCTCCCCCTTTAGGTTCTAGGAGGTGCTTCAAGGTCTCCCCAAAGCCTTCTCTTCCCCAGGAGGAACAACCCCAGTTGTTGTCTCTGCCTGTCTCCAGGAGCTGGTTCAAGCTTGCTTTTGCAACCACAGTTGCCTGCTGTTTATTTGGTACAGCAGTGTTTACTCAAATATTCAACCACTGGAACAACCTACACACGGCACTGGCAGCTTTGCCATTTCTGGAATTCCTTATGATTTGTATCGGCTCTTACTTAAGCATCTTATTGTCTACATGCAAGAGTCACTAAGCAATGTTCCATAGCCTGCAATGCACAGGAGGTCAGACTAAAATACTTCAGAAGTCATTTATTGTCCCAAAACACCTTTGGATTGACATGACCTGGAAGTAAACTGCCAGTCACTAACCATATTTCAGAAACCCAGCCCTGGCAGATGCCAGATGTCTCTCCATTTTCTGGAAAACATGCACTGCAAAACAGGGTTAACACCAGGTTTTCCCTTGACTTTCTCCTGCTTTTCCTAGCAGCATCTTCTTCTGCTAGAACTGGTTTACACAGGTGTCCTCACTGATTTTGGATTTATAACACCACTGCACAAACAGGGAAGTGCTTTGCTTTCAGATTTCTGTAATTTCTTTTCTGCACTTACATTATCCAGAGTCTTGGTTATGTCCCACCCTGGTTTTCCTGCCAGTCGTGTCAGTGCAGCTATGTTGCTGTAACTCAAATATGCCTGAAACACAAGACACATGTCTGAAAATGGAGGGAAAAGGTACATTTCACTGAACATTGCAGAAATTAGGTGTTCTTTTTTCCCCATCATTATGCTTCAACTGCAAACAAATGATTATTTTTCTTGTAAGTGAAAACACACTTCAGTAGTTTCTGAATTAAAACACTTCCAGTGGCTTCCTGATGCACTCACATGGCTGTTGGCAAAACAATCTTAATTAAAGGACAACAAAAYGCTATTTTCAGCTTCTCCAGTTATAAAGCTGTGAATAACAACTTTGACCACCAGGGAGACAATACAGATAACCTCTCAGACCACTGAATTAATGGTTTTGTCCATCTTCCTCTTAAGCAATTAGAATCTACTAGAAAATTAACCTTTTCTTTGCTACCAAGCTGGGTCCATCTCAGCAATTGTTTTTCACAGCAGGCTCACAAGCAAAGAAAATGCAAATTCAGCCATTCTTTATGCTTGGCTACAGTGGATGAAGTTCTCATTTAACCACTCCATAAAGAGAATACAGGCCTATAGTCCTTATTGACAGGTTTTGAWTTCATAGAAATAAATCTTAACCAAGCAATTTTTATAATTGTGWGCACATTTAGATTTGTTGTTCTGCAGAAAAAAAAAAGGAAAAAAAAAAAGCTGCTTTAGCCACAACACCTGGACACTGAAACAACATTTAATTTATCTATAAATCCACTTAAATTCAGGTTCAACACCATTCACTGCAGTTCATGGACACAGTCAGTGGCCCAGCATGTCCAAACCACAGACACTTGGTGCAGGGAATCTGGGAATGAACATGATTTCACCTCTCTTCCCAAAGATTTGCGCTATTTCAATGTTCATCTCTCTGTTGCTATCTCTCCCCCCACTTTTAGCACTTACTAAATGGTTTCCTCACTGCAATTTTTCAGACATTCTGTGGCTGGATAAAGACAAAAACCAAAACCCCAAACTACTTCCTCTACAGGAGAATTCAGCTTTTATAACAGCTGGGGACACTGAGGGATAAATCTGCAGGAGACCTGAAGGGAYCACTTGTATGCATGTGTTTTAAAGACAAATTTCTATCCTTTCTATTGAACTTACTCTTAGATCAGTAGCGAACCATCTACTCTCTCTTTTTAAAAGAGAAATTTCACAGTGTTACACATCCATCCATTCCTCACRACTACCACAACACTTCAGAGGATCCACCTGTACTACCACAGCCTGAACAGCTGCTTCACACACCCCAAAAGGTGCACAAATACAGCTTTGTATGCACCTACAGATTACCTGGTTGCTTGTCTCCCAGGCATCAGAGGGCTTGTCTCCTTTAGCAGATAGCATGCATTTTCTAAAACAATTAAAAAGAGACACAGTAGCATCAACTGGTTCTTTACACGTCTGTGTATGCTAGGAAAAATCACTTTCTATAGGTTTAACTGTCTTCTAAATACAGGTACTTTATCAATTTTTGGTTAGCAATAATTGCTTTTTCTTTCTAAGAAAGACAGTGAAACACAATGACCTCCAGAGCAAAGTAGTTTCAAGACAAGAAGCCTCTTAACAATTTCAGTGCCACTGAAACAAAATTATTTGTAAATGTAAGCCATATAACAGCCAAATATATGTTAAGGGGAGTTCAATTACTTTATTTAGAGGATCATGAAGTTAAGTTTTCAAAATCAAGACCTCCCAGTGATCCAGCTGTACCTGGTGAGTCGAATCCTCCTCCTGGCAATAGCTCCATGGTACCTCCTCACACCATCCTGCATGAAAAGTGAACCAGARAGCAACAAATCTCATTATTTTAGAACAAAGCCTGAAAAAAGACAACTAAAAATTATTTATTCCAGATGGGCAAATGCCAGAGCAGAAATASAAGCAAATAAAGAGTAATTGTGCAATGGCCTTTCCACAAGCTAACCCAAGTAAACTAGTSGTTTACTTTTTGCCTTAGCAATACTCTCTGAAATTTGAAAAAAACCAATGTGATAGAAGAGTTGTATTATTGGAGCATCCTCCAGGTGCTCTTTAATCCTAAAGAGGTTGCAGCTGGGCAGTGTACCACACACATTCTGCTCTTTCTAAATGTGCCACCCACCAAATAAACTATTAACCTAATTTATCATAATCTGGTGTTCAATGCACAAAGGGAAATTGTATTTTTCAAAGTCAGTTTCTCCTCTTGGGACAGTCTGCAATGGGAAATAGTGAAACTTACTGCCCCAGTGTGTACAAAAGACACCTTGATTCATTTGCCTAGTTCCCATCCTATAAAAAATAAGGTCTCTGATGTTAAAAAATAATTTCATTTCTGCCTACACTGGCTCTCTAAAATTTTTGTAACTGGAGCAGGAAGATTAGTGACARGTGTTAACACAGCAAATAATTCAACAATAGCATTCAAACTGCTTCAAGTGCTTCATGAACCACTTTCAGGGAAATATGAACTGAGATCTCCATGTCAAAGCAACTGAAAAGCCCACCCATGTCATGGGATTTGATTCCAACAGACTTCTTTATTCACTCTATTTCTCACCTTTGTTCAGGGTTTATAAAAATAACTATTCACTGAATACTTAAAAATTTCATCTACAGTCAGTGGAACTTGCACGGGACGCAGACAAGTGGAAAAATCTCCAAAACACATCAGATTCTTCTTCTCTGCCCATCAACCACAGAACCTCTAGTCATGAGGATCCYCCACGGAGCCTCTCACTTTTGGAAGACTAAAGCTGACAATAACAAACCTCTCACTCGAGGGCAAACACTTGATCTGGAGCTTTTGTCTCCTGCAAGAAGATGCACTGCAGTGCCCTGCTTGGTCCTTGCTTCCCCAGCAAGGCTGYGGTGACCACTCCACTCTTGAGAGCTCACCTGAGTAGTGGGCTTGACCCTGGGGAAGGTGAGCAGCTCCCCTTTGYCATCCAAAGCACTGAAAATGAGGAATGCACTGCTGATGTGCCGCGGCTGGTCCTGGATCCACTCCTCRCAGTTGTAAGCCTCCACACGGACACCAACCTCCACGCTGAAAGGACCGCGTAAATAAATCACTGAGCTGCTGCCCGTGGGGAGAAAGCAGCCCTGAGTCATGCAGGAGAGGACTGCAGTACGTGCAGGTGTGCAGGTGAAGCCTGACTCAAATACCTTCTGTGGCATAGCAAATCAAWTACTCAATCTGGACAGGCACACTCTGAAATAAAATGAACTATGGCAGTAGCTAAAYAGCGTTAACAAATATAAGCAATAAATAGAATGCAGTCTGTCAGCAAATGCCAAGATGGGAAGATCCTGGCAAGAAGCTGGCATCTTCTGAAGAGTCAAATCTCTGGGAGTAATTCAGCCCTTGAAAATCCCTGAGTTTCAGAGGAATATTTATAGTCTGAATTTGCAGGAGTGGGATTTGGTAACAAATKATCCTTAAACTGAAAGTCAGAGAATAATTTTTTTTTTAAAACTTCCACTGATAAAAGTGAAACCAAAAGAAAGCACATACAGGCAGGTACAGATACATGCCTCAAAGTCCCACCTGCAAAATAACTAATTCACTAATGAGAATCCTACTGATGAAACGTGAAACACACAGTGTAGGCTGGTGCTGGAGATGCCCAGGGAGACAAGAGATGAGGAGCTTTACCTGTTGTGGAAAGTGTTGTTGACAATGGCATTGAAGACCAGGCGGTCACCCACAAAGGATGGGCCCCAGAATTTGAACATGTTAACTGCCTTCAGGATGGGGTGTGAACGACACAGGCGGCTGAAAGAGAAACAGAGAGACAGACCAAAACACACAGTTGTGCTAAAAGCACAGCCGGCGTGACTGACCCCAGAAACAGGGTTTGCAGGACCTGGAAGGTCACTAAATGACAGTGAYCTACTCCATGCTAGCATGGTCAGCTCCAAGAGCATGTAACTCGAGCTTCAACCATCATAATACCACTTATGTCATGCTGTTTCATTTCCAACAGGTTTTACAAACACCAATTAATTCTCACGGCTTGAGACTGCCCTCCCTTAAAGCCAAACCATGAATCCTTTACCTACAGAGTAACCACTTACCCCACAGTTTCATTAATTTCTGTAGGACTGCACGGGGAGCAGGCTCCTGAGCAGCCTAAAAATGCCAGACCTTAAAGCCTTTAAACAATTAGAGGAAACCTGAGCAGAAAGGCTGAGTACCAGGGACAGTGTCCAAGCAATGCCATGTCAAGTTATCTAGTCTTGATATTTGTACTTTTTGCTTGGTTTTAGATGCTTTCTGCTAGTGTGATATGAAATGAGAATAAAAAAACCCTCACATGGCTACCAGATGCAGTCTGTGTAAATAGAATCTCATTTCCAAGCTCTCTGGAGCAGGCAAAAATCAGGTTTCTTCATCAGTTCTGCATGTATTCAAAGCCCCTCACTTTCTACTGGGATGTCTGTGCATCMCAGGAAGAGGGGACAATACACAATATATGATATTTATTTTTAGCAACACATTGCTCTCAGTAAGGAGCCCATGTGCACATCTAGGATAGATTGTTCCATGGTGAAGTTTTCTAAATTTGAAAATACAGTTTTGGAGCACTTCTAGCTTTTAACTCAACTGCACTTTGAAAACTAATGTACCGGTATTTTTAAATGCACACAATTATCTGCAGCTAATTAACTGACTGGTACATCTCKTCAATAGTCTAATACATTTGAATTACTTTGTAATTAAATTAAAATAATTTGCTCCTCTGATTTAAAATGCTAAGCGTTGATTTTATTTACAATGTTCACTCTAAAGATGCAAACACAATAATGATGAGGAGAGGAACAAACCAGAAATCAGGCTTAAACATTAATTTCATTCTTGGAAAAGTACACCCTGAATGCTTTTCCTGCAAATGTAAGGAATAAGAAAGTATCCGTCAAGTTCAAGCTAATATTACTAATATTCAAATGGTTTTATTGCTATCTGCAAGATTTTTATGTATTGACCAAAAAAAAGGTGGTGGGGAAGTGAGAAGGAGAGTGAATAACCTTTAAAACACCCTTAGAAATTTATTTTTTCAGGCTTATCCCTCCTCTCCTGCTCCTCCATCACAGTCTGTGGCCATAGAARCTCTTAGAGGTGGGGTCTAACTCTGAGTGGCCTCACAAAAGGTTTATAGTGAGAGTAGTTACTTCTCAAGCAAAAACTACAACATCTCTGCTTTCAACCAGCCTCTGACACCAGCTATTATTCCTGAAATTCTCTACATGAGTAATCATGTCTGACATTATTTAGTTCAAAGAAAACTTGTCCAGTAGTCCGTTTGCTGATGTCTCCTTTCCTTTTTTTAAATCTAAATGTGACTCTCACAAGGTAAAACTTATCAGATGAAAACAGGTAAATGTTCTGAGTCATATTATGGCAAAAATCTGCAACAGTCCCTTCAAGCCACTGGAATTGCACATGGGGGGAAGGTCAGTGCACTCTGTTGTTACTAAAACAAGTTGTTTATCCAACCACTACAGAAAATCTGTTGTTATCGGTGCAACCACTGGCTACAAATCAAAACCATATGAATAATGAATGGAGAAGTCATTTAATTATTAAAGATAAAAAGGGAAAACATATCTAACGTCCCTGCAGTGAATTAGGTCACTCGGTATGCAAGGAGAATTCAGACTGAAACTTGAGTGTTGCTTACAAAGAAGCTTTGTGCAGTGTCCAGGAACAGGAAGGGAGACAAACAAGGTTTTGACTCCAGGGAAGAGGAATTAAGTGATTATGTGCCTGGGTCACACCGGCAGGCAGTGTCACAAAACATACTYTGCTCTCTTTACCTGAAGATGCCCGAGCTCTTTACACTGCTAAAATTGTTGCAAGCCATAGGATGTGMAATTCAGAGGGACTGAAAGGTCAAGTGACTTGCTGAGGGTTATGCATCCATTCTGTTCACACACCAAAAAACAGAGCCTGTTAATGTGGATCCTTTTTCTCTGACTTATTTTTCTTCTGGCATCACAGGGATCTGCAGACTAAGTTCTAGCAGGCTGTTCATTTTTGGATGTCACTTGATACAGGGTGAGTATTGGTTTGATCCTGGTTAAACACCTAACTTTGTTTCTAAAACACTGCACCAAGCACAAGGAGAGCAGGTTTCTGTTCCTGTATCCAATGTTAGCTTTCTGCAAAGATTCCCAGGAAGGTAACACAGCCTCTTTTGCCCTAGGCTTTGTATGTGTAACAGAGTAACGTCTGAGTCTCAGTGGCATGGCATACTGTGGGAGATGTACCACTTAAATAGTTCAAAGGCCTCCTGTAATGTGAGGAGGAAGACAAGTCACAAAGGCCTGGGTCTGTGTTCTTCACAAAATACATCCCTGTGAAACCTYTAAGGTTAAAAGCACATCCACTTAGAACCACATGCAGAGACAATGCTGTAGGAAAGTACCTTGCTGAAATGCTTGCCACTGTCTGCATCCAAGCCATGATCTGGCCACCAAAAGTGTTTCCATGATGGTTTGCATGAGGAGGCAGGACAAGCTCAGTGCTCTGTACGTGGGTATGCTCAGTGGAAACTGCATCTTCTTCGTCACAAGTATCTGAAACAGAGCAGCAATACATCAATGAATGCTTTCAGAAGAAAGCACACCCGGTGAGGAGAGCAGCTTGTTCAGACTCAGCAAAAAGAAGACAAACAGAAAGGCACAGAAGAGCCTTGTGGTTTGCAAGGGAAGCAATAAGAAMCTGCACATTTTCTCTGTTCTCCCAGAAGCTGCTGCTGCCAGCCCTCAGTGCATCCCCACATCCCTACCAGGGGCAGCTGCATCCCTGTGACAGAGGCAGTTCCCAT
>JACDOX010000334.1:249580-296360 GCA_014549065.1 Cardinalis cardinalis
CAGGGGCAGTTCCTGCAGGGGAGCAGCAGCTGAAGCCCCAGCGTGTGCTGGCTTTCAGGGGCTGTCAGAGCACTTCAGCACCAACTCAAATGTCTGTCAAAGACTCTGYACTGTGTGTGATGGGCACCTGTACAGGTGTGTTGAATTAAGATTAGAGCAGGACTTGACTATTTCACCTTTTTACAAATTTTGTAATTGCCTGAGACAACACCTGAGTGAAATGACTGAAATGAGGATCTGAGCCACCTTGTATTACCTGAGCATTTCTGATGTCACTTTCAAGTGTTCAGCCTTGCATCCTCACTCTAATCTCAATTCTTTTCAGTGGTGTTTTGCAGGAAGATTTGGGCATGAGATTACATCAAGTAATTTTAAAAGYACCTATCTGTGCTCGGAGCTGCTTGACCTGAATTGTACTTTTGACTTGTGGCACAATTAGCTAACTTTGTGATTATGTAAGTGCGTGGAAACATGTGACTAACTTGTACTTTGGACCTACTCAAGGTGTTCCCTAAGATCCACTCGTCAAATAAACCTCACTTTCAGGGTATGATTTGTACATGTGCTGCTACCTCGCAGCCTTTACACACAATGTTCTCTCCTCTCTTCTCCCACTCTGCTTGTTCTGTCTCCTTACCGAGGTGAATTAGTGCTACARTAATATCCTTCAAAGAAGTTTCCAGGAAAGGCAGTGGAGACAAAACACATCGACCTCTGATTTGTCACTCAGGTTATTAAACTGTACCCTGTGAGACAGTTACCATGAAGACAAATAGCTTGTTTTCTTGTACCAAACATGACTCTTCAGTTCTACGAAGTCTTACTAAATTGTTAAGGTTAGATCTTTGTTTATAACAGGTTTAATCTCTCCTCAGTAAAACCASATAATGCCTGTTATTTATACATGGAGTTACAGCTCAGATTTTCCAAATACCAGCATATTTTCCTAACTGCTCTGARTAATTTCTTTTGTGAGGGAACACAACAACTTACAAGCACAACTTTCTTTAAGAGCAGAAATTACTACCATAAATAAAGAAGAACCTGTTTCTTCATTCAGTTCTTCTAACTTTTTTACCTGTTTTGACCTCCACATAATGAAACTTCTGCTTGCTGGGAATCATCTCAGGGCATAAACATAGTTCTTACTTTCCTTTCTGGCAAAGACATGGCCATAAGCCTGAGTGAATGTCATGCTTCTGTCTATATCACAACTAGTGTCACAGAAGTTTATTGCTCTGTTTACTGCTGTAAACTTGTGAAACCTCACACATAGAACCACGTGAAGATCTGCATTTCACATCTATTAATGCACGCCTGGCCTTCAACCTGTATTTTTACATCTGGAATTTCTGAGACAAAGAAATACCACTCTGTGCCTAGCACACCTCTGGCACCTCTATCCACAAATCTGGCACAGACTTTTCTACCTGACACCACAACCCCAAGGAGATGTTTGGCCTGCTTTTTTCATTCCTTCCTTCCAGCTGCCCATAAGTGTTTGTTCCACCTCCTGTGCTGAGTACAGAAATCACCTTCCTTGTTGCTCTCCTGCATCAGCTTCTGAAAGACCTGGMCATAGCCCAGACGGATTCTTCTCCTCTCAATAGCCAGGCTGTGCTCCAGGTGGTCTTCTGCAGACAGAAGCTGTACAGGTTTTAACTCAACCTGTGCAAATGGAGGGGAAAAAAATACAGCAATTCTGAATTTCACAATCGTAACAAAGCGCACTTTGAACTTAAAATGGCATCAGCATTCTCTACAACTTTTTCCTATCAGCTGTCCAAGATGACAAGTTTAATAATACAACTAACAGAGAGCATAAAGTTCATGAGATTCTGCATTATCCTTCTAGAATCATTCACTAAAACTCAATGACAAAGTGCTTTTAGCTTATAAATACAAGCATCCATGAGAGCACACAGTGTTTAAGACAGTTCTCATTTAAGAAAAAAAAAATAAAAAAGACAGGAAAATATGAACTTAATATGAAGGTTTGAGGATAGAATTTTTGAACCAGAAAATAAATTCAGTTGCACTGGTCAGTGGTGTCAGTGCAAATTCCCATGTATTTCAGTTCAATGACAAACTGCATCCAAACCAAGTGCAGTAATTTTAAGAAAATTACTGCATTTGGATAATTATACCACAGGTGACACTGAACAATCACTTGTGAGATTTGTCCAGAAGGCCTAGCCTCAGAAGCATTAAAATAATGCACAAAGCAGTGCACCACAGACAAATTCAACATTTTGTGTCTTGCAGTGCAGCCACTAATGTTTCTCAGCCTTTGACTCTTCCCTCTAASCCTCCTCCAGATTCATTGCCTCCTTTCCAGTCCTTTTCAAGAGCTTCCTAGATTTTCCCATGTGGCCCAGTTAAAAAATTAAGATGGTGGTTATAYTGACATTCTCTCTGTACAACCTTAGAAACAGTTGTTAAGAAAAGTGGATTTGAAAAAAAAATTCTTCAATGTCTCTGAGATTTTAGTTTGTCATGGAATTTGAACTGAACTCTCAAACTCCCTGGGACATTCCTGTCTTAAGCCTAATCTTAGTTAATCATCACCAATTTAATGCTGAATTAATCTCCCCAGAAATTTGGGCAAAAGGTAAACAGGTTTATGTTATGAGTATGGTATCAAACTAGTAACAAACAATTCTTACTTGAYAATATTTTAGTGCTGTCAGGGTAGAAATTTAGCCATTAGCCCTTCAGAGACAAGAGCTGGGCTTTAGTTTTASTAAAACTGCTCCAGTCTGTTTCTTCTCCAAACTGTGGCACATCCTCACAGAAGAGAGAGCAGTAGTGATTGGATGTATTAATTGCTCATGGGATGACTGCCAATCTCCAGTGGATGTTTAACAGCCAGATGTGCTGCCATAACACATGCAGTGAGACAGGAAAGTCACATCCATGATGTCACATTCAAGCAAGCAGAATTTTACATGCAAAGGGAGTTTATTAAGAGAGTCTGAGGAGAGCTTGGCCTTCCCTACAAGAAGATTTTCTAAAAAGACTGTGCCTGTCTGGGACAGTGATGTGAAGGCCAATGGTACCATGACTGATTTCCAAACACTGGGGAGAAGAAACAGCCCTGGCGCGAAAACCAATCAACATAAATGGCAARGAACCAATTTAGATTGGAAGTGAGCTTAAAAATAATGTCTTCTGTCTGAGCAGTGATGTCTGAACAGCCTCCCCAAGAGGGGAAGTGAAGGATAAAAAAGCCCACCCTGCAAACAACTTCTGAAAAGGAGAGAGACTCACAAGGATCTCCCTTCCACTGCTTGCCTCAGTCAATACTGTAGCCCTCACAAAGACCTCACTGCTATAATGAACAAATGTGCAAAAGGAAATGGAAATGGAAATAGAAATAACAACAACAACAACAATAATAATAATAATAACAATGGCAGCAACAACAACAACCTAACCATTTCAGATAAGCAAATTAGAAATAAACTCCCAGACTCTATTTTATAAAGTCTGGACTTCACGCTTTTTTTCCTATCAGTGATCAGAATAAACAGTGTTTCTGCTGTGTTTCACAACCAGAAAAGTTGGGTTATTTCACAGAAACTCAGTCGCTCCAAGCTTAGGAGAAAATGGGAAAATTACCTTTCCACCACCAACTGGTTTGGCCACATATGTTGYATATGCCACACTCACAATCTTTTCAGCATTAGTCAAAACATCCTGTACTGTCACCTTGATGCCAACCTACAAGGAAGAAGGYGGTGGAGGAAGGAGACAAAAAAGGTATTTACATCATTGTCAGTTGATTTGAGACAACACAGTGCAGTTTTTATCAGTYCCTTACACCTAAAGGGAAAAGGTAAAAAACCTGCTCTAATCACTGGTACAYCTCTGGTCATCACAACATTCAGTCAGCTCTGAAAGGTTTTTTAGTACCACAGCTTTTATGTTTGTTTAGCATCACTTGTAGGGTAAAATTACAAAAACAGGAAACACACTTAAATGTAGTTTTATGGTTATTTTCTTCCATTTTCTTCTGTGGCATTTGGAGTCACCATCTGAATCAATTTCTAAGATTTGAACATGCAAAAAAAAGTGTGTTTAGGGGTGCAAAGCACAATGAAACACCTGAATGTGAAATATTGGATTCGATCCTGTGGCATAGGCCTGGCACACATCAAAATTAGGTTTTTTTCTAATTTTTAGAAACTTTTGGAATACATTACCTGTGAGATGCATCACTCCCATTAATAATAATGGGAATTGGACACAGGCATAATGCACAAAAAGGACCACAAAGTTCAGTTCTGATTTGAAGTGATCAGGCAAGGCATTGCATACTGACTGCAGTATGAAGATTAAGATCATTGTACACCTGAGATATGTACATTTGTATCAGAAGTTTCAAAAATGCTTTGAACTCCACCTATTTTGTGGATCTGGCCTGGACCAACACCACCTCTC
Organism: Cardinalis cardinalis; assembly: GCA_014549065.1. NCBI lineage: Eukaryota > Metazoa > Chordata > Aves > Passeriformes > Cardinalidae > Cardinalis > Cardinalis cardinalis. The sequence continues at coordinate 254,024 of JACDOX010000334.1, forward strand.
CCATCCTGCCCACTACACCTGCCAAAGGCTTCAATTCTTCAGGGCCCAGTTGTTACTCTGACACGGATTATTTCACAGGAAACACACAACTGTAACACTCTGAAAGCAGTGCCATTAGGCWCTGTTTATTGTTCAGAAATCTGCAAATATCTGGAGCAAATAAACCTGGAGCCACGCTGTGCTCCTCTGCTGCTCCCACCTCTGCTGTATTCCTTCAACACCTTTAGAAAAAAGAGTGCTGATCTCTTACCTCCATGCTGGTTTTGAATGCTCTGTTCACCTTTGTTCTGATGGCAATAATTTGTCCAACCCTGTTAAGAAGAGTAAGACCTTATAGAAGGCAAACATKCAGCTTTGTAAGGGCTTGAATCTGCCTCTCTAAAAGTCATGAACAATATCTCATTAGTCAGTCTGTGTCTTCCACACTGCACTGAAATTTCACTGAAAAAATTGAATTTTTCACTGTGTTCAATTCAACACTGTTATTCTCCAGTCAGACTTGGTCAATAAAATTACAGCAACTCAGAGATCTGCACAACCTTAATGGCAACACTGCTTCCCTCAGCTGGTGTCTGAATGGCAGCAGGTGTGCTCAGGTACACCCAGGAATTCTGGCTTTTGCTCACAAGCACATCCTGCACAAATCACTGAGTACATGCTGCAGGAGCACTCAGATACACTCCACAAGCACCTCTGGCACACAGGTGTGTGCACACGAGGMGATAACCCCAGGGAAAAAGTGTTCTTGGACATCTTTAAAGGATGGGGAGAGACATCATGTTCCAAGTCTTGGCCAAGAACAGGACTGCTTGTCCCTTCTGTGCTAACATCATCCCTCTGAAAACTACTCTTCCCCACTTACCTACATAAAACAACTAAACAGAATTTTTACTTTATTTAATAGTAAAAATTCTACAGRTTCTGGATCACTTGACAATTATCTGATGTGCTTTCATTATATTATCTATTATTTTTACTATATTTTAATTTTTATTATATGATTTATTTTATTATTTGTTACCTTTTAAATTCTCCTTATTATGTCATCAAAACAAATTTAAATGAGGAGGTATTTTCTTTYGTTCTGGAATTCCTAAAGCACCTGCTCCGTGTTGAAAGCAGGAGCAAACCTTGTTTCCAAACCCCTCAAATCCCAGCCCTAAGCAGTGCTGAGAGGGTGGGAGGAAGGCAGTTTGCCCTCAAGTTTTCCCAGTGAGCAGGAAGTAAAAGGACATAGTGTTCAGGGTAAGCCAGAGCCACAGCCAAAACAGAAGGGTGTCAGGCCACTGCCTCCAGGGAATTCAAACTGAGCTACAAATGCTGAAGAGCAGCCCCAGGGCAGGAAAAGTGGAGCTAATTACAGCCAAGACTGAAGTGAAATGYAACTCAGAGCACAGCAAAGGATTTTGCACATTTACTACCCCAGTTTATTTAAAAATAATAATAATAACAACAATAATAATAATAGTTGCTTACTAATTTAAATGGATGAAGCTGGGACATTTAAAGGTAAAGGCTTACTTAAATTGCTTGTTCCACTGCAGAAGGAGAATGGGAAATGGGAAATAGGAAACGTGCTCCTCCTGAGGACCTGACAGGAACAACAAACTACACAGCAATTTTCTCTTTCTTGTTCTCACYCAGGAACACCCAAGGTGGAATCCTTTGGGTGGGYAGGGCAGGGGAAATGGTCAGTGCAAAGAACCAAGACCATGTGTAGGTGCACAGCCCTCATTAGCTTCTGCAGAAGAKGCTCAGAATCATCTCAGAAGTTTTYCCATTATTTATTGCAAAGAAAAAGCAGAACTGTTAAGGCAATTGTTCCCAACTGCACAGCTGAGGGAGCCACCAGCTCCCTCCCAGAAAAGAGAGTGGTCAGAGCTACAGGTTTGCAGGGGCAGAAGTCACACAGCACCACACTTCCACTTAAACCTGTCATAAATTTACCAGAATGAAGCGACTATCATTCACATACAGAACACTAACAGCATTTAAAGAAATGCAATTTAAAATCAGATGTGTCAATTTAAAATCAGCAGTTCAGTAATACACTGAACTGCTGTGTATTACAAGAGAAGGAAGAGGTTATCATGGTATAAAGCTAAGTTTTGAGCTATATAGTTGTGTGAAAATTTCTCTTTACATCTCAGCTGAAATAAACACAGAAGACTTAATCCCTGCAGAAGATTTAGTCACCTGGTTTAGGTAAATAAACCTTACAGTAAGCCACTAACTTAAAAACTACTTTACTAATTTACCAGAGAGAGAAGCAAGAACTCTTTTATTTATGCAAGATGTTTGTATAATGAACTAGATGTGGCAAAATTTAGGAAATTGAACAGTAAGCTACAAAAAGRATGTTAGGGATGACCTGACAGAGAAAAATAATTTCTTAAATAATTTTTTTCACAGTTACAAGATCGGTACCTGAAATTCTTGTTACAAATAGAACATTGGTATTACAAGGGAGAGAAGAAAGAGAAATATTCAGAAACAAATTTGGAAGGAAAAGTATTTTCATCATATTCCAGAAGCTGTGTTCTGCTCTCAAGAAACACGACAGAAAAGTGCTCTGAAGCTACTAACTCTGAACTATTGCAACTGAAAGGGAAACATTACCCCAACTTTRACTAGTTTTCACAAACAGAATTTTTTCCTAAGGACAAAATTAAAAACATAGAGCAAATCAAGGCAGGACAAACTCTTGAATATTGTGATACAGACCAAGAAATTATCTTTTGAGTTCCAGAATTGGTATGATTGTGTTCTCTTCTTTGTCACTGGCTTTAGTTCTTACTCTAATGGGCACTGGTGTAACAGTCTCAAGTCTGAGTGGATGCTTGTTTTACACTTATGAACAGTTTTTAACTGCCATCAGCTGTACCTCTGGCAGCCAGTGTTGCTGTGTTCACAGTCACAACAACTGCATGTGCACGGCTCCCTGCAACCAGGTCTATCCCATCTAACCACTCCTTAATTCCTAGATTGCCCTGTGTAAAACCACACAAAACCCACAAAGTAATGCCTTTAGGTTTCTGTCAAGGTATGGTTTAGGAATAAAGGGCCTATTTCCTCTTACAGTGTCTTTTATCCCACTGAAAACCATGAGAAATGGTAAAACAAGTTCAGTCCTGTGTTATCTTGTAGACTCAGTTAATTCAGTGCTCAGTGAATGTAAAACATTTCTCTTTTTTATAAAATAGCTGAAAGAGAAAGATGTTAAGAAGTGAACCAAAAGAGACCTTGCAGCAATAAAAACACTGACAACAGTAAGTTTTATAGGTAGTATTGCTTATTTAACAGAGATTAGCAGTGGCCTGCAGCCATTCCCCAGAGCCAGAGACCACTGGGCCATCAGTTTCTCACCAGGCATCCCAGCTGCCAAGGGAGGCTGACGAGAGTTTATTTCTGCCCTGTGAGATGGATCTGCTCTCCGGGTGGGCCAGGCCATCACAGGTGGAAAAGAGCAGGTTTGAGACTCAGCCCTGTGGCCGTGGTGAGTTCACGGGTCTGCTCTCTCGCATTTCATCATGCCTCAGTTCATCTCTGCCAAATAAGAGCCTGCAGAAGGGAAACATCTGACTGTTGTCAGCTGGTTCGTACCTGGCAGCCTCTTCAAACTGAATGTCATCCATGGACGCTGTCACGCAGGACACCCCAGCATATTTCTCAGCTTCAAAAGAGACACAGGGGCACACAGTTACCGCTCTGCGCCTGCAGGCAGCTACTCACCCGTGGGCTGGTGCCTGGCAGGCAGGGACTGCACGCAGCAGGTCCCTCTGCTTCCTGGGAGCACCAAAGTGCAACTCTGCAGGGCGCCCCTTACGGAAAAAGAGAAGCTGAAGAAGATTAAAGTCTAYGTTTTTTTGTCATGATTCTGTTCTAAAGGGTGTTTGTATTTATGGGTGACATCAGGAGACGAGACTAGATGACAGTGACTCTCTTACTCACTTAGAAAACTTCCACCTAAGGTCTTTTTCTAAAAATGAACATTCTGGTAAGAGAGCCTTAACAAGCATTTTGAATGACAGAAAGAGTCACAAAGTGTTACCAAGCTCACAGAACGCTCATCATTCTCCCTCAAAACAATATGTCAAGAGCATCAGCTAGGRCAATCCAGTGGGGAAGTTTTATGTCAGCGGAGGATTCTGAGATACAGGAGAAAACCCTACTTATTAGTAGGTAAAAACCTTAAGGTAATAACCTTAGCTTATTAGTGCAGTCACAACAGTGGAAAGCAGCTAGGTACATGTCCTTATTGCCGCAACAGAAATGCAGGAATTAAATAAAAACAAAGACAAACAAAATTTAGAAAATTCAAAAACCAGAATTCACCTGCTGTAAAATATTTTCACCTAAATTTGAACTGTTAGTCATCTCCCTGGGGTACATTTGGCTGGGAAAAAGAACACACACTTCTTGTATTAATTATGAAAGCTAATCTGGAAAAGGTAAACATCTTATTTACTGTTAATATTTAATCACCTGATAGTTAAGTTTTACAGCAAGTTGATATGATATAKTATTTATTTGACCATAGCACCTAGGGCTTCCAGTCAAAAGGCAGATTTGCAACGTTCTAGGAGCTGTATAAACACAGAGAACCTCTGCTCCAAAGTCCTGAGTGACAGAGGCAAGAGAGGGACCAGCAGGAAGCCTGGAAAATAGCACTGTACAACAGGCAAGAGCTCTCACTGCCAAGCAGCCCCGTATTTTTAGTGAGCATCACAYGAGGGGCTCAGAGAAATCAGAGATTTTATATCAAAATCTGAAGACCTCCCTCTGAAAATACGAGGGGAAAGCACAGCCTCTGCTCCAAAAATCCCTTCTGAGGGTTAAAACGCTGAGGGGCTGGAATGGAATCACTCCCTCATACACCTGAGAGAAGTGGCGTGCCCCTTTTCGGGGGTGTGGGTGCGACCCCCGCTTGGGCACGGCGCTGCAGCCACGCGTGGCACTGCGGGGTCACCGCGCCGGGGACAGCCAGCCCGGCACCCCGGACCCCGCACCCCGCACCCGGACCCGGGACCCGGACCCGGCACCCCGGCAGGAGCTCCGGAACGGCGCCAGCCGGGCTCGGGAGCGGCTGCTGATGCGCGCACCGGGATCGCTGCTCGCCGCCAGGCTCTCGTTCTGCGCTTCCCCCGCGCYCACAGCGCTCCCCAGTCACTTGTACGAGCTGGAGAGGGGGTTGGAAGCGTTGGAAGCCGAGATACAGGCAGGCATGGAGGGCTCTGCACGCTGGCTGGGTTTGTGGTTGTTTCACAGAACCAAGGAATCCCAGAATAGTTAGGGCTGGAAGAGTCCTCTGGAGACCATTTAGTCCAATCCCCTGCCAAGGCAGTGGCACCTTTCCTTCTTTTTGGCACACAAGTGCCAATAATCTTAAATTAGTACTTTCCTTCCTTCTCTTGCTTATCTTTCACCACCTCTTTTCTTCCCTTCTGCTGCTCCTTTTAAAAATTCTCCTCATCCTCACATTCCCACCACCTTCCTCGCTCTCCCGTGCCATCTGACGCCTCAGCCTCGTGGTGTCTGTTCCTAACCGGACCCCAAATCTCCTGGGCTCCTCGAGAGAGAGACGTGGAGCTCCTGGAGTGGGTCCAGTGCAGGCTACCAGAACGACTCGGGGACTGGAGCATCCTCCTCTCGAGGGAAGCTGGGTYTGCTCAGCCTCGGGAAGAGATGAGTGAGAGGCTCCTTCATCCCTTCACCCTTTTGGACTTGTACAAATGTCCAAAACAGGYGTCAGAGCATGGATCAGGCTCTGCTTGGTGGCACCCAGCAATKCGACATGAGGCAAAGGGCAGAAAATGAAGCCCTGGGAGTTCTATCYGAATATGGAGCTGTGTCAACCTGGAGATGAGGGAAAGGTTCTTCCCCTAGAGGGTGGTGGGGCACTGAMCAGGCTCTGCCAGAGCTCCAGGAGGGTTTGCACAGCGCTCCAGGGATGCCCAGGGTGGGATTGTTGGGGTGTGTGTGCCGGGCAGGGGTGGGCCTGGGTGCTCCTGTGGGCCCCTTCCAGCCCAGGGCATTCTGTGATTCTATGATGAAGAACTTTTTCAGAGAACACTGAACACACTGGCCAGAGAGGGYGTGGAGCGCAGCCCACAGGACCCGTCCCAGCAGTGTCTGTACGATCCCTTGTCCCGGGCTATGGGATAACCCCGAGGCGGGACAGGACGAGACCACTGTGGCCCCTTCCACCCTGCCCGGTGCAACCTCCAAAGCTCTCTCTCCATTCCACGGGATGACACCTTCCCTCCAGCCTCCCCCAGGGYTGGGACCGTCCCCTCCCGCTCCTGGGCCGTACCTGCGAGGCAGGCGGCGGCGTCCATCCATCGCAGCAGCGGCCCCGCGCCCAGCTCCCCGCGGGGCCCGGCGTGGGCCGGCAGCACGGCCCGGCACATGTACACGGCCATGGAGGAACGCGGCCCGCTCCGCCCGGCACCGCGGCCAGCGCCCGCCGCCGCCTCAGCCATGGGCGGGACCGGCCCGCCCGGCGCCGCGCATGGGGCGGAGGCGGGACAGCTGAGGGGAAAGGGGGCCTGGCGTCAGGGGATGAGGGGAAAGGGAGCCCGGGGTGAGGGGATGAGGGGAAAGGGAGCCTGGGGTGAGGGGAAAGAGCCCGGGCTGAGGGGAAAGGGGGGCCGCGGTGAGGGGAAAGGGAGCCTGGGACGAGGGAGCCCGAGGTGAGGGGAAAGAGCCTAGGGAGAGGGGCAAGGCCGGGATTAGGGAAAAGGGACCCTCGGTATGAGGGGAAAGGGAGCCCGGGCTGAGGGATTAAGGGGTATCTGGGATGAAGGAAAGAGGGGGATGGGGCTGAGGGGAAAGGAGGGCCCGGGATGAGGACAAAGGGTGGATGAGGATGCGGGGCCAGGTGTGAGGTGCTGAGGGGAAGAGGGTGTCTGGGGCTGATGGGATAGAGGTTGCAGGGGTGAGGGAAAAGGGATGAGAGTAAGGGGCTGTTGGGGATGAGAGGGGATGAGGGATGAGGGATGCCAGTGCTGGGGGGAATCATGGAGTTGTTTGGGTTGGAAGGGACCTTAAAGCCCACCCAGTGGCACCCCTGCCATGGCAGGGACACCTTCCCCTGTCCCCGTGTCCAGCCTGGCTTTGGGCAGTGCCAGGGGTGCAGGGGCAGCCCCAGCTGCTCTGGGCACCCTGTGCCAGGGCCTGCCTCCCTGCCAGGGAACAATTCCCAATTCCCAATATCCCATCTTCACCTACTRTTTCAGTTTGAAGCCATTCCCATTCTTCTGCCACTGCCCGCCCTGGTACAGAGACTCACTCCAACTCTGTAGACCCTTTGGGTACTGGAGGATGCTCTCAGGTCTCTCTGTAGCCTTCACCTCTCCAGGCTGAGCAGCTCCAGTGAAGGGGGTGCTGGTTGTGTCCAGGGCACCAGGGACTGGATGTTCCCTCCACTCCTGCCCCAGGACTCTTGAGGTCACCTCACGGCCTGGCAGCAGCTACAGCTAGGTTTGGTCTGTCCAGCATCACTGAAATGCCTCAAAACTGGCTCCTACTTTCATTTTTATTTCTCTTTTGGAGTCGAGCCCTCTCATGTTCTTACCAACTTGACATCCCAGCAGATGCATCCAAGGCAGACACGTTCCCATTCCAAAGGGAGCGGAAACAGCATGGATGTTTGGATTCCCACCCCTGTGGCCACAGCCCTGGTCACGTATTCATGCACGAGTCAACAGAGAGCCCACAGAGAGCTCCTTCTCTTACCTTCTCCTCCTCCTCACACGGCTGGTAAGGATACTGCTGCCCTTGCACACTGTGGAAATACAAGCTCTGCTGAGGAAGAGCTTCTGAGCTGTCAGGAGGGTCAAGGTTTTACTTTTGCCATGGATTCAGTGTTATTGCTGCTGAAGGCTCAGCCGCCTTGGGGATGCTCAGTGCCTGGGCTTGTCAGTGTTGGTGAGGCAGACGTTCTACTGCAATGTAGCAGAGCCTATAAACTGTAAATGGTTTTCAGGAAAGAATGCAAGGCTTATATTTGACTRTTGTGCTGTGTGGCTTCACTGCAGCACTAGGACTGTTTTCTGTAGCCCTTCCTTACAACCCTTCCTGCTGGTAGTTACTGTTCCAGAGAGGGCTTCCCATGTTTCTCAGAAACTACATCCATGAGTTTACATCGTGAACACTTGTTCATTTAAACATTGTTMAAGATCCAGCTTTAACCTATAACAGCCAGGAAAATTTGAATTTTAACTGAGTTTCTCAGTGCAGTAAGGATTCTTTTCCCACATGGTCTGTTACTGTCCCTGCACTGCTATAGCACTATCTCTGTTTCTATGCACATACTCTTTTTATCAAGCAACACCACGGCTGTATCATCTCACTTGTTACATTTCAGAAGATACTGGCTCTGAAAATCAGCATGTTGTGCTATTCCCTACATTTATTTTCATTCTGTTGCTTAAAAAAAATACTGGTATCTCTCTCCTTCTCTGGCTTCTGTGAAGGGAAAAAACCAGACTGTCATGGCAGTGAGACACCTTGGCCTAGCTATCTGAAGAGAGTCTGTAAAAGGTTTGCACCCAGTGTTTTCCCTGTCTTCARCTGCTCAATCCAGATGACAAAACCTCAAATTATCAGTTTCTCACACTGTGGATCCTAAATGCTGGAAGAAAAGGTCTGTAAACAGAACTCAACATTTTCCTATTAAAAAAACCCCTTACATTGCATTTTGCCTGCCTAGGCCAGTAATTTGTAAATTTGTTTTCAGGTTTACCTTGTCACGCTCAGGCTTTCTCTAAGATAATGCTGTTTGTTGTTCTGTTGAACACAGTCCCAGTGATCAGGTGCCTGGCCTGGTATAGATCTCTCGTTTGCTGTGAGATGAGAGAGCTACAAAGCCTCTGGAGTCACAGTGGGGCAAAGTAAAATCAAAATCTGCTCACGTGAACAACCTGCAGTGTTGGGGTGAGGGGAAAGAGGAGCAGCCGGAGCAAGGGAAAGCTGCTGCTTCAAATCCCACCTCTGATGYGCACAAAGCTCTTGGCCTTCAGGGAAGGATTCGATCAGGGGGTGTCCTGTGGGGAACAGGGATACAAATAAAGCAGTGCCCATGGCAGACACACCTGGGCAGTGCAGCCAGGGAACTCACACTCTAAAATGAGCTTTCCCAAATGATTCTCTGCTTTCACAAGCTGCAYTTACTCTGCCCTCCAGCTACAGAGATAGAAGCTAAAGGAGCGTAATGGACTGCAAAGGAACCAGTGAAGCGGACTCCTGTAGTTCCTTACAGAGTCTCCATTACAATAAAGCAGTGTCTTACAGCTTTTGGTGCTCAGGTAATATCTGCCAAGTCGTATTGTTCTCCTTTCACTGCTGAAAAAGAGAAATTAAGCTTCTGGCACCAGTGYGGCAGTTTTAGTTTGAAAACAGGTAGAACCATCAATTTTGTGTAGTGRYTTTGGTTTGTTAATTTGAGATTTTACTAATTTTGAGATTTCCTGGCTGAGGTACTAAAGAGTGTGGTGGGTTTGATGTTGGGTAATTATTAGTGTAGTTCACTAATAATGGTTTCCCACTTTCTGAGGCACAGCTACAGCAGCACCTGTGGCATCATCGAGGTACTGGACCTAAGGCACCTTTGTGGAAGCACCTTTTGTGCATCTTTTCCAGGTAATAAATGACAAGCTCAGTCTTAGAAGTGAATATACCTGTAAAGTAAAGCCATTAGAGCTAGCAAGAAGTGCACCAAAATGCAGTTYTGGGAACGTTTTAGATACAGATGTCAGCTACAGCAGTAAATCAGCTCCAGTATAGAGCTGTGCATTTCTGTAGACAGCAYACTTCTATGTTCCAGAAACAAATGTATTACTGCCTGAGGTTATAAATGTTTTTGTATGCTTCTTTCACAACCCTAGTTATTTATGGAAAAAAGGTGTTTGGTTGCAGGGTTTTTTTGGGACAYAGCTTGTGAAAATACAACTACTTCTTGTAAAATGAAACTTTATTCTAAAATGTATCCAAAATTGCAAGACACAAGCACCATTAAACAGATAAATAGACATATATTTATATACAGAGAGCATCAAAACACAAAACAATTGTTAATATAATTCTTATACCATTTTAATGAGTATCCATCAATAAAACTTTACAATTTAAAGGAGACTTTTCAGTTGCAAAACAGTTGTAAAATCATATGTATAAATTATGTTTACTACAATTCCAATAACAGAGGCAAAGTAAAATACAAAAATAATAATCAATACTGCAAATTCAAATACAAACCCCAAAAGTAATGCTGCACAGGTACGTATGTACACTGGATGAATTCATGCAGCCAGGCAGTGCAACAAATTAACTGCTGAGTTTAACTTATCACAAAATGGAACCACCATGTTGAAAAACAGAAGAAAATATACTTTTGTAATAAATCATAGTGCATTTTGAAGTTAGACTTTATAAAATGATTGTTGAGTGATATACTTCTAATATTCCCCATGTGATCTGAGATCCCCCCAACTCCTTTTTTCACAAAATAAAATACAAATGACAAAAGCTAAAAACCCCACTGTAGAACAGAGTCTGATGTACTGGTACCATCTTGAACGCATTTGTTTTAATTCTCGGTATCAGACTTGTTTGCAAGTGTCCACGTCCACAGGGACAYGAGTTTTTCCTTGCTACCAGGAGTAAATCTTTCACGCTCCAATGCTACCTCCATAAACTGCATCTCACACGATGCTTAGACTGCACTGGTTTGAAGAGACACAGCTGAGCCTTGAAAAAAGAACCCTTAAATCCCTATGAAGCACAGAGAGAGTAAATGGAGGATAGAGAGACCTCATTATTCTTGAAGCTCCTATCCCTAATTGCTTTAATTACATAAACAGAGATTAACATAAGAGGCTTTTATGGCTTGGGTGAAATTTCTGCTAATTTGCTGGGCAAGTGCGAAGCCCGTGTCTCTCCACAAGGCTTTGCCTTTCACAGTGCAGAGGGCTACAGACTCTTTTGGTTGGTGAAAGGAAGCCTCAGGTAACTATATAGAAAAATACCTCTGCAGTGAAAATGTGGTAAAGAAAGAAAAACTCAAAACAGAACCTCTGGAAAACTGTGACTTCTTGTGTAACAAAAACATGGCTGTCACCTTTCAGGTCTGTGTTGGTTGGTATAGCATGAACACGTAGATAAAACTGGTTAAGTGTCAAAATTATATGAGATACAATTACACAGTCTGACACTTTTTTTCTTAAATTCTTAAGTGATAAGCACGCTCAGTGTTTTCACTAGGAAGTTACTGCTAAAATGCTACATTTCGTTGCTGAAAAGACATTTATAGCAGCCTGTAAACTACTGAAGAGTTGCTTCCTGCATCCTTTGTGCTTCCAAAACCCCCYTTTGAGCCATCACTAACTTCTGAGTTAATGGGAGTTTTGAGCAAAAAAGGGATGCGGAAAACCACCTGTATTGGGTAAATAATGTAGCAATTTATACAGCAGCTCTTCAGATCTTCCAACATGCAAGCACGTGTAGAGAGAAGCTAAGAGACAGCATGCACTGCAGTGTCATGTCATTGTGCTTATGTCTGCTGAGGGCACTATGGCATTTTCACCCAGAAAAACAGAAATGTTAGCCCCAGAAGACTAAAAGAGCCAATATTAATGAAGCCATCAGCTACTGTTGCAGTAAAGAACACCCCAAAAGAGGGAGGAAGTTCATCTGCTCGTAGCATATACATACTGAAGCTGAAGAGAATTACAAAGGCACAATACAAGCCTATATTTCTGGTAAATTGTATATATTCATAAAATTCTGCTCATACCACCTCAAGATAGTGAATGGTACAATAATAACTGAAGGTACAAATGGTAATTGAAAGTGAAGCTCTACAAATAAAGGACTGTTGGAGAACATAGCTCATTACTTGCTACATTTCTACTCTTCCCAGGTGGTGAGCTCATCCACCTTTCCTCCACTGGCTGACAACAACATGGTGATCCAGYGAGAAAACTGGAGCACCATCAGATGACAAACAAAATGGCTTTGTGCATCTGAAAAGGTGTCAGTGAGTGGCTGCCTCAACAATCCTTCCCACTGCTTTACCTTTGGCTCAGAATTCACAGAGAAACCAGGAACAGCAACTGGAATTTCATACCCATTTTCATGCAGAGCTGAGGCTGAGATAACCCATGAAAGTAGCATTTTGGTTAACTTCAGCACTCAAAAATATTGAACAGCAGAGCGGGAATTGTACCAGCTCATCATAAGAAACAAATCTCAATTTTTCTATTCACAGCTACACAAGATCTGTATCATTTCCAACAGCAAATGACTCACAACTTAGGAAATAAAGTGAATGGATCCATACTGCTCCTGTTACACTCATAAAAAGTGACACCCACTTTTGTGTGATGAAATTACAGGGCAGCTGTGGAGGTGACTGCTGTCCCAGCCCAGCTCTGAGAACRTGGATGCCCAATGAAGGTGGAAGGTGCAGCTACAACATTTGAGTTTTAGCCTGGAGCCGTTCCTCAGCTCACCACAACAACTGGCACAACTTCTGTCAGGATTTYGTACCGCAGGTAATGGGGAAGGGATTGAGGGGAACAGAGGAAGAACCTGCTGGCAGCAGGCTCTGCTAACCCACAGTAACGCTGCCTGCAGATCTGCTCTGACATGGGATATTCCCTCATCTCCAAACCAGCACACCAAATCCCAACAYGTTTATCGCACATTTCCCTCAAAAAATCTATAATAAACTGCCATTACTACGTGTATTCTCACAATCCTCAACCAGGACCACCTAGATTTACTCCTTAAAGCTCTCAGGAAAGGAATCTCTAGCCACACCTGGGAAGTATGAACATTAATACCTTAGTTACAAGCTCACAGCTGAATTTAAAAGCTGCATATGCTATTGCTGGTGTTGATTGATCTATGCAATGGTTTTACCCTGCGTTGCTTCCAAAGAAAATCAGTGCAGGTAACAAGGAAGCCCACTCTGAGAAATAAAGGTGAGGTTTCCTAGGCAGGGGTAATCCCTCTAGAAATGTTTCAACAAGTTTTGCAAGTTCAAGCTACAGCTGTTCATTAAAATTGAAGTAAAAATAAAGAAAATAGCACTACAGGGCAGAAATCTCATGCTTGAGATTGAATTCAGAAAGTCATCTGTAAGACACTCGGATTCAGGTTCAAAGGAGCTGCATTATTCTTGCCCATACAAGAATAATGGACAAGAAGCTCAAACAAATACAAGTTTGTGAGAAGCCAATTGTACACACTTGGATTCATCCCATCTAATTCCAGCCGTTCATCAGTGGCGAGGGCAAATGATGCCACAATGCAATCTTCCAGAGGCATCTCCACTCGTGCCCCTCCTCTGACTTACACAGGAGACCCRGGCTGTAATTTTTAGCCAGCTGAAATTAGGGCAGGATGAATCAGGCCACAGCATGGAGCGGAAACAAGTCTGATGTGGTGGCACAGTATCACCATGACAATCCMGTCTGTCACAGGCCTGTCTGAGGCTCCCAGCCAGACACGCTTTGGGTCAGTGACCCACAGCACCCGTGCCTTTGCAGCTCACAGTCTGGCAAGGAGCTCATCACACACTGAACAGTGAGGCTTGAGTTCATGACGAYCCCCCAAAGTACGACCCGGAGCTGCCTGGGACTGCAGCCCTCCCAGACAGCGCAGAGGCTGCCCTGCAGAGTTACACACAAGGTCTGGAGGGGTTTGCAGCTGGAGTGGTTACTCATCCTAACACAACACGCACACATACCCATATATCCATGGTGCTGTGGGAGTTCTGCATCCCCACGCCTTGGCTAGGGCATGGGCTGGCTCTTGGCAGGAGCTGTCGGTAATGAGGATGAAGCACACACTGAGGAGAAATACAGCGTTCTGAAACACACATTTGTGAGATCCCCAATAGTATCAATAGTAACGATTAAGGTCAGAGGCAGTATCAAGTTTTGCATGCACTTTCTACATCAGTATTTATATAGACAAGTTTCATTCTTGCTGGTTTGCAAAATTACTGAGGTTTCCTTTACTTCCAGAGACTGGAATATTGAACATTAGTTTCATTTATGATGTTGAAAGTCATTCTTTGTCCAAAATACACCTACAAATACTTRGGATTATGGGACAGGGATTGCCCTGTTGTTCTCTGTAAAGGGCTGAAGTAACTGTAGAAATATTTTTTGATCTTAGAAATACAGGGAATTTTTATCTACAAATCGGACTGTAAGCATGAGGAACACTTATTGCAAGTTCTCAAAGTCTTACATGAAAGGGTGAAGGTGCAAAGTCATTAAGACTGCCTTGATTCTAAAGATTAGCCTACTCGTTTAATTAAACTATCAATAGAAACACAGAATTTAAAGTAATCCAAGTAAGAATCCCCTTCAACTTTCCAAGCTTCTTTGCTTTTCCCATCATTGCCTTTCAGACTAGACAGGACTTGAAATTCTGATGTCAGAAACCAGCAAAGAACACACAGACATTTTCAGGTCTTTGTTGTATATCATAAAATATTGTAAAAAAAAGAATGCAGAGTCCCAGAATTCAGGTTATTTTTCTCTCTCAGTAACCAGACAGAGAGTTTAAATCTCCTTAAAACACCACCTCAGGTAAAGCCTGCGGTGGGTGGGGATGAGGACACAATGCAGGGGCAGTGCTGTGCCTCTCATGTGCCCCTAGAGATGGGCTTCTGTCTTGGCACTGCTGCAGTTTGTGGGGAATAAAAAACACACCAGCTCACACATCTTTGTAAGGCAGCAGCCTGCCCAGGTGCTGTGCCTGGGGCACCCCTTTGCCAGGGGACACTGCACAGCTGTGACATCTCTCAGGTGTGCAGGCACAGGCACCTGGGGTGCCCCAAAACCTGCAGMTGCCTGCTCCAATCCAGCCCCAAGCTCTCAGAAAAGGATATGAACTGGGTTGAATTCTCTTACATTACATTTAATATKTCTGTAAATGGCTTATAGATCTGCTGTTTGAAATAAATTCTGAAATCACTAAGCGTGCTTAACAGAGCTTCAACTCTATGTGGACAGCGAGTTCAGAGGACAGAACAAGGACTTCTGCAGTATATAATACACATGGCTGTACAGTCAAAGGCCACCTCTTGCTTCAAAACAAGAATTTACAGTAGCAAGCAGTGGTGGCAAGATTTCTTACACAAAACCTACAGGAATTTACAGGATATGCATGGATCACCGAGGTTATCACACCAGCAATAGACAACACAGAGTATCTTGTGCAATGTGAACAAAGTTGACAGTAGTTTACCAATGCTGTAAGTAATTCACATAAATATGCTAACCCACCAGCTAACAAAACTTCCTCCTCTTTCCACCAGAACCAGATGCGTGTACAGCAATCCATGAAAACAAAAGTGGTTTGTTTTTGTGGTTTTAGCCAAACATGCACAAAGCAGATGCACTCCAAGGGGATACTTGCAAAAAAACCAGAAAACCCTCCCCTCAAAACTGTTGTCCAAGCACACACAGCAATTGGATTCATGCTTCTCAAGCAGCCATGACAGAGCCAAAGTTTACTGTATGGATGCTTTTTGTCCTGGAAAAATAGTAATATAAAAACTCACTTGATTTATAACTGACAGAARACTCCAGCTTTACTCACACCACTCTTCCATGTCTCTAATTCTAGCCCTAATTCATTCTAGCCCTACTTTGAGAACTTGTATTCTCTTCCTTATCCATTTAATGTAAATGCAAATCAAATCAAAACTACAACATAATCAGAAAAAATAAAAAAGACTAGAAAAATGAAATTGAAAATAGCCTTATACCTGCTTTTGGATGTTATGTTTATTGACAACAATTTAATAACACCACTTTGCTTTCTCACTAAACCACTGGATGTGCTCTGTGTCTCTGTTACAGAAAGCTTTGGTAAATTTCTACTCCAATTAAATATATCCTGTATTTGGGATTTTATTTTCATCCAATCTGCAAGACAAAAACGAGCTTTTCTTTCAAGTTATTTTCTATCATTGTTAGGAACCATCTCGGCTGATTTGTGAGTATGTGGGATGCTAACTGTCCTCATCTCGAGCAGTGAGAGCTCTCAGGATGCTGCACTGCCACCCCTTATCTGGTGTTATACTCAATTCCTCTCTATTAATGAAATAAATTCTCGACAGCAGTGCTCTAGTTACAGGTATGAACAACTTCCTGCATGCTTGTTGGGCAAAATGCTCTTATTTTTGTGCAAAGATCTGGCACAGTAATTTACTGGGGAAGTCCAAGTAAGAGAGGGTAAAACACGAAGATTAAAGCAACAGAACTGAAGCCTAAAATATCCAGTTCATCCAGTTGACAATTTGACTCCTCAGGGGTCAGAGCAGTTGTTCCACAACAATACTTTTTCCCATCAAAAGCAATTACTGATTATTTCAGTATCTCTGCAATAGCCCAAAGTCCTACACTATACAGTCTATTTCCTAGGCTATTGAGAACACGTCACCTTTCAAAATCCCCATGTTTTGTGCTGTTTCCCTATGAAAACTGGTGCTAAAACTGCCAGAATTTTCTCTTAGCAAAATCCAGCCTCTTGTCTCAGCATTGTAAAATCCTGAAGGGATCCCCAGAACCTAACGGCAAGAAGAGTTGTGCAAGTTCTCAAGAGAACAGCGAGGTAGCGAACGAACACCTTGTTTCTGGTGGATAACTGCCCACTCCTGAGCCACCTGACCCTGGGAACAAGCCTGCTCGACCACTYGGCCTCTCCTCTGAGACCACAGAACCCTGAATCATCCACGGGACACACTGAAAACACTGACCAGGCAAATTAAACCACTGTTYGTGAATTAGGCTTTGTACAAGGTCACACAATTCAGGTGTCAAGCTGTACACTTTTGGGGATATGGAAGGAGCTTTCAGCATGAAGTCCAGCTGTATTATTTACAGCAACTAGGCAGCAAATCTCTTTTTTATCTGATTTCCCCCAAACCATGTCTTTCAGCAAATATTTACAATGCTGAAGTAAAATAAAGAAAAAGAAGGTGATTTTCTTTCTGTCTCTCCATTTCTCTTGCGCACAAAACTGAAATAGTGGCTAGAAAGTGACCATTTCAAATTATAACCGAAAACTGCATTTATTAAATTTGAAAACATGTACCCAAGAAAACCTTTATACATTTTTATGGCAAGTTTTCCTATTACATGAGAGGCTTTCTTACACATTTTAACCTGAAATGAAGAACAGCAACCAAACAGAAGTTTGGACTAAAACTGCAAAGCTGTTGGCTGTGTGGAGGGAAACTATGGCTGCACAACTGAAAACAAGATGAAAGAACAAATTCACAGAAATAGTTCATGTCATAGTGAACAAAGCTCTAATAAAGTAAGAAACAGAAGAAAGCCAAATCTGCTCTGCATGTCAGTACTATTGACACATAAACAGGCTCCTGCACTAGTAAAATCTATGAAATAATGTCTGCTTAGGAAAGACTTAATTTGAGCTCTAGGCTGTCCATGTTTAAGCATGGRTTTAGATTACTACAGTCCTACTTTTTTAATTTCCTGAAGGATACTACCTGTTCTTAGATCTGGTTAAAATTAACTATGTGCAGGCTCAATTTGAAACCAAGGTGAAGCTGTTGGCAGGATCAGAATTTTCATGTGCTGAGTAGATGATCCATGTATTTTTTCTAGATTTGGTACTGTAATTTGTTTCCAATATGTAGACACTACACAGGAGTGCACTCAAAGCAGTATTTTAAACTCTCTTTACTCATTTTTCAGGTTGAAACATCATTTTGGTAATTTCAACAGACCCTCTGTATTTTTCACTATGTACTCAGTTTTTACGTCTGCCAAATAATGTTACACCACAGGTAAGTTATACATTTGACCCAGACTAGGGTGAAATCTTACCCAAAAAAATGACCTTATGCRAATGGTTTCATCGAAGTTTCAGCAGAACTGGCACAAGCAGCAGCTTACAGAACAACTGTGCCAATATCTGAAAAGTAGAAAGAGCTCTGCATACAGCAAAATTTAAACCTAACTAATTTATTTCTGAATTTCTAGAGTTATTTTGAATCACTAAGTCATGAACTGGATCCTCACTGTGAGATAAGAATGTTGGAATAGTTTATAGGAGTTTATTTGAAAGATGTGCTTTGTCAGGATTCCCATCCTTAAGGTCTGAGCAAACCCAAGTGTGTCTGTGACAGCACCCACAGCTCTATCAGCACTTATCGTGAATTAAAGAAAAATAAATTTACCTGTACATTTTACATCATTAAGGTATATTTTACGTTCTTGAAATGCAAACATGTAGGGAGAAGTACTGAAGAATCCAGTCCATACTTAGCCATGGCAACAAGAGTGGATCACAGCTGACTAGGAACAGGGGAAAACAATAAATAACTGATACAGAAATAGGACCCTGTGTAACATGTATCAGCTGAAAAGTAATTTTTGAATAAAGTGATCGACACTAAATATTGTAACAGCTGGTCCCTCAYTCAACCTAATTCCAAATCATTTGCACATGCAGTATTGCCACAGAACAGAGGAAAATTCAACTGGTTCCAGGCAGTTCAAGAAGCTGTCCTTTGATGCAGCCTTAAAGAAGCAAGCTTCTATTCCACTTCTTTCCAAATGGAATTATTTAAAATAAATTATTAGCCTATATATTTCTCATTGGGTATTCCTGTTGGAAGGGAAAGGAACAGCTGSATGTCCTGGGACATGGAACATTTAATCTTACACTATGGGGAACAGGCTGAAAGCCTGAAAGTTGTTACTGTCTCTGAATATGTGACATGTTGGCTGGTCAGGGCTCTGCAACCAGAGGGCTTCCAAATAAAAAATGGAATTTCTGGGGGTTGGAAGTGCAAGTTCCAAACTGCAGTTTTTCCTCACTCTCAGGTAGTTAAGAAAATAATGCAATCCCTACATGCAAATATYCAGATATTTTGTTAATGCACACCAGGCCACATGCTTTACCTGTGATTCAGACAGGCCAACTTCTTCCTTGCCTCAAACTCTGCTCTTAGACATGGCAATAAAATCTGGGTGACATGGAGAAACATCTGGATCTGAGCACTGCTTTCCATAGGTTTGAGCAGCAGGTAAGACCCTGGTTTCACTGTGAAGTTCACAAGTGAATCTAGTTTCAGATGAYTTCTACAAAGCTGGAATATTTGCAAGAGTTCTCACAGCGTAACAGATCCCTTACTCTCCATTTCTGCTAATGTAAGATTTAATCACTTCCGTTTTTAAGAAGGCTTACTTCAACTTTGCCTGAAATACCCATTTACAGAATCACCTCCTATTTACYTCTATACTAAAGAGCAAGATCTATCTAAAAACCCAGTGTGAGAAGATCTACCCTGCACCACTTAATATAAAATTCCTACCATAGCTGGACAAGTTCTGACATTATCAACAGTGCTGTTGCATAAGGACAGAACCAAACCRTAGTTACATTGCTCCTGGTATCTGGAGCATAAAAAATGTAAGAGGGAGCAAAAACTGAATGCTTGGGAACAGTCTTTCTTCCCATATTGATACTCCAGATACCATGAAAATCCTACAAGGATTTGTAAGCAAAGGAAAGAGAAATGAACAAGCAAAAAGCCCAGTGCATATTAAGAAAGAAATAATCCAAAGGTGTAATTTACAATTTGAGTAATTAGCACATAGGATGTTTTCTAATGGTTCAGCTGCAGAACCTGGCCTCTCCAGGAGCCTGGTAAAGCCTCAAACAAAGACTTAGTGACACCAGCTCCTGCCTGTGGGGCTGTGTGGGTGTGAGAAATGCAGGACACAGTGAACCCATCGTGTGCTGAAAGGACATTATGCTCCTGTATCAAAGTGAGGATAACGTGTTTTAATATTGATATCCAATCTGTGTCAGCAGTTGCAAGCACAGGTTTAAAGGTCAGACTTCCATCCTTCCAAGGTGCCCAACAGCTCACTGACCTGGCAATGACCTTTGGCACTCAATGCACTGCTCCCCTCTACCTTAGTCCAGCAGCAGAGACACCATCTGACTGAAACTGGGCCACAAGGAGCCCTTGGGTCCCTGGAAGGAGACCACAGATATTACAGGTGGCCAACCCAGGCTGCAAGGACACCTGGAATCTGGGTGTAATGGGGACACACCAGTGGTGTTAGTGACAATAGCAAAGGGTCTGAAGAAATTACACCTGATTTTGTGTTTGTGACTCAAGCCAATAGCAGGGTCTTCCAGCATCTTTGGAGACAGCAACAAAGTGTTTTCCAAAGAGAGGCAAATGAATGTGACCTTCGTAATCAATAAGAATACAGTGTACAAACCATATAATGACTATCTAGGTCATGTTTATATCTAATCAAGTAGTTCTTACTAAAAAGTAATGCTAACAAAATCTTTGATACTTAAATGTAATTTTGATCCTCTGAGACTTTCATCTTTGAGTAACCCTACCAGGAGAGTAACGTGTCACATCTTTTTATTTCCACATATCATACATGTATAATATATAGAAATAAAAATTAGTTAGGAGATTGTAGAATTCCTTACACATCCAGCTACCATCACAAGCCCATCACATATGGGTGATATTCCTTTACCACAAGTTCATGAAAGAGAATCCCCTTGCATATGGATATACCACACCCCAGAACTGCTCCTGCTCTGCAAGTGGCTTCTCTGGATTAAAGTCCAAGGAGAGGAATTTGCTGTTTGTCTGTGGCATGAATTTCTGCTGAGCCACTTTGTGCCTGCATTGCTGATCATCASCCTTTGTATCACTACAAACTGGAAACCTTTGTTTTCCTGGGGGAGCTGAAAATCATCAGGAACTAAGTAAAAGTACCATAATCTTGGTTTCAGAGCTCTGCCTGAAGAGAAATGGGAATACTTCCAGAAGYGTTTCCTTTAGGCCTTTTTCTGCATTCTGGCCCCAGCTTTCACACCTAACTGTATGTCCTCCTTCTCAAAGGGCCCAGACCTTTGTTCCTTTCTGTTCATGGCAAAAGGTAACACCCTCACAACAAGGCTAGTAGTCATAAAAAGTTTACTGTGGCATTTTGGCTCAAAGGAAAAAAAAAAAGGCTGCTGACTGGAAAGTTTTGTGGGAATTAATTCTGGTAGATATGGCAGAAAACACACATCCAAGCAGCAGGGTGACCTGATTTTCTAAATGGGCTTGGGAAATACTGTTTATAATTAGGAACACAGATTGCTCATATATGTTTGAGAATCACTTAAAATGGGAAACATAATTGTAGGTTGTTGGAAAATGTTTTGGTGATAAAGACTCTACTGTATTTCCACTAACTACCACCCCTACAGAAGACCATGCTAAATAGAAAACTCAATTCCAAGGGCAGGAGAAGCCCTGACACTTTATTGCTAGATTCTATAGCAATTGGAGCTCACTTACAGTAACCTTATAGTACTCTATATAAACTGAGAAGCTTGTATCAAATTCAGGCTTCCATTTAAAATAGATATTGCAGATATTAGGCTTCAATTAAAGAAGAAAAATAACCTTCAGTGCTTTTTTTTTCTCTTAAAGGCAAAGTATCAAAAAAAATCCCCAAACTAGGTGGAAGTTATTAAATTTATCCAAAAAATTAAGATGAGCTTTCTTCTATTTCTTGAGACAGTACAATTTGTGATTCACAGGGTAGCTGGTATCAAACACAAGGTAATGAAAGCTCGTATAAGCAATTTTATTCCTATCCATAATGGCAGACACTAACAAAATCAAAAGAMTTTATCCTTTGAGTTCAACTTAAAAAATAACTTATAAAGCAGTGATATATGCAACATAAAACAGTTCAGGATGGGAAAGGGAAAGCAAATTTCAACAATTAAAATGTAAACGTGAAAAAAAAAAAAAGAAGAAATGGAATAAAAGTTCCTACTTCTGATTTCTACGTAAGATGTCATGTGATCCTATTTGACAGTGTCCTGGGGTCTGTGTGTGTGTGTGTGTTTGGGTGTCACACACACACACCCCACGCTGACCCACACATGTACACACACAGACAGGCGCTGGCAGCTCCACCTCGGGCACTTCTCTCATGCCACTCCTTACAGTTGTCTCAAGCATGTTTGGGACCCACTTTCTTGAAAAAACAGGGGACATGGTAGGAGAAAAAAAACCAAAACCGGGTGGGTCTGATTGTGTCTGAGATCCTTTAGTTAAACTGTACACTGGGACGAATAATTTTCTTCTGCAGTAGCTCTCTGGAGAGGGCCAACTCACTGTGGTCTTCATGGCGACACTTGTGAACGGGTCACACGCTCATTGTCATGCTAGGGGAGTACTGGAAAAGAGGAATCCACAATTTAAMAAACATTCTTCCCCCCACCCACAGGTTGCAATGGGTTCAGAGCTCCTTGAGCTCCCTCCTGAATCTGTGCTTCAGCCTCTCYTGGGGCTGCAGTTCAGTTTGTGTCCCCAGAACTTCTGCTGTGCTTCTCTCRTGCCACAAGACAGCAACTGCCGACAAAGGCAACGCCCCTGAAAGCTGCTCTGGTGTTACCTGGGTGCTGTGATGAACCAATTCCTCCCTGAGGCTTTCCACTCCCTGCCCGCTGCTGGCTACTGGGGAATTTACCTGGGCAGGTGCCTAGTCTGAAATAGACTGGCTGCATTTGTGGCTAGCTGAACCACACAAGATTTTGGGGAGGTTTTGATTATTTTAGGGGAAGAAAGGAACAAAGATATGTATGACTGTGATTCAGTTAGGCTTTTGGTCTCTATTATTTTGTGTTAGCAATTTTAGGGGGCAAGCTGAATCACCAGTGGTCATTCTCCTTTCTGTGAAGCAAAAATCCAATCCCCACATCACGCAATGGTAGTGACACAAACTGAACTGCAGCCTTTACCCAAAGCTACAGCTACCCTCAGGTTAGCAGTGCTTCATTAAAGTAATCAATGGGACACCACAGTGCCTAGGAGAAATGCAAATCCATACACCTAATTTGCTTTTAAATTGAAAACTGTGGACTGCAAAACCAGTTAATTTGGTCTAACATCCTCTAAGTAGAGGAAAATGTTAAAATGCAAGAAGATCAGCATTTYGAAAATTAACAGAAAAAAAAGGAAAGGTAAATTTGCCTGTACAAAACCACATGGGCCCTACATATCCTGCCAAGTCTTGAGTTCCAAGCTGACCATTTCYAAGCGTCCAAGCATATAGAAAGAGTACTTTAGATGGGTCTTCCCTGTAATGTAAATTACAGAGGTCTGACTACCAGCTCTGAGGCTTAAAGCAAAGCACCTGCTCCAGTAATCTCCTGTATCGGAGCCAAAGGTATCTGGGGAATCACTTTGGGAAAGGAATCAAAGCATGGTCTCAAGTTGTTTAGGACTTTCAACTTGTTATTAAGCCCTGCATTGCTACTTACCCCTAACCAAAACTCCTGGTGAACTGAACAGCAAATCTCCCTGAGAAAGGACTCTGTGGTAACGCCTATTCTGAGCAGCCAAGTGGCAAAACATGGATCAGAAAGCAAGGCAGTCCCCCAGGATGAGAGAGCCACCCACGTTACAGAGCCTGCAGTCCCTGGGAGCAGACAGGGAYGCCCCTGGCATGTGCCACTCCTGCCTTGCACGCACACATCTCAACAAAACCTTGAGAAATCCGAGTCCCCAGCTCTTCCAGGCAGCACAAAAACACCCAGCACCCAGGGAGTGTCTGAGAACACTGATTTTCTCCAGAGTACCCCGATGTCCTCTTGTTCCCACGGCCCTGTCTCAGTGACCCTGGCTGCCCTCAGCACAGCAGAGCGTGCCAGACTGGGAGCCAAGGGCTGCCAGGRGCAGGGACCACGTTTCATGGAGCCTCTGTGCTCTCTGCCATTTTGGCAGATATTAWACACTGCTCTTTTCAGGTTGTGTATGACAGTTTTCTTCAACACTCCACACAACCTGAATGTGTGCCCACCAACAGCTAACTGGCAGAAACTCTTCCTTTTCACTAGCTGARAAAGAAAACCTCCCAAACCCCCTCAAAATCAGATTCCCAGGAGATTTTCCATGGAACTCAACTATGCTGAGATCTAAGAGAAGGTGTTTACTGAGCAGTAGGTCACCACTGGCACAGGTAATGAGGTCACACTCCTATTTAGGGACCTAAAAGTGAATTTAGAAACCCAGCTTCAGGCACATGAATATGACAATACCACAGTCTTGCTCTGTAAAATGTTTACACCACATTTTGCTGCTTTGAGTATTCCATATATTAAAAAAAAAAAAAGGCATCATTTTCCCCAGAATGAACACTAGTGGAACTTCTGCCTTTTAAGGGTGTAACAGCATACTGCAACATGGAATCTGCTGATGCTCTCGTCACATACTTCAGTGTAAATCCTGCTTTTTCACTGACCTTGTGGCCCAGAGAGTTTCTGCAGTGAATCTATGCCTCCCACCTATTCCAGTTTCAGCTCTCTTTTGCACAGCATTTTTTATTCAAATCAATACTGTACTTTCAGAAACTATTTAAAAACATGCAAGACACAGTGATGCACTACAAGCACACTACAAAACTTGCGAAGTTTCTTTTTCTAAACAAAAGGCCACAGATACATGTTCACCTTTGCAATCCAACAACCCAGGTAATGGAATACTTACACTCTCGCTCTGAAAAGGGTTTAGGAAGTTTCCACCCATCTCACTGTCATCCCTGGGAGTGCCAGGCTGGTTGCTCATGCTCATATTACTGGGAGAGTTCTGTTAAAAAAGATTACAAAGTAGAGATTCAGTGCTGTAGGTTCATTTCCTGCCTCACCAGGTGAGCCCAGGGCATGCTCCACACAGAACTTGGTGAACTCRGGTGCACTGGGCCTCTCAAGGATGAGAACTCAGCCCCAGCAGGGTTCTGCATGATTCAGTCACTAATTTTAGTCTGTTAAGCAATGTTCTCTTCCCTGAAGCAAGGATTATTTACCTGTGCCTCATTTTCAGGCTATAGCCAGCATCTGCTTCTGCTGAAATCAAGAAAAGCTATAAAAGGCTGCAGCAGGGATGTGAGGAAGTTCTGTCACCACATTAAATCATGTGGTTGAATGCAGCCATGTCTGTGAGCCCTGACATGTGTGAGTAATGGGTATGTACTTAAAGATAGACAAAAGATGTACTTAAAAGGCAGGATAAATCAGGTAGGCACAGRCCTTTGCAGACTGAGGGCTGCTCAGCATGCTCCCAATTCACTGAAACAGTAACAATCTAAGGCCTTGCAAAAATTAATTGTTACTCTTTTCCTTACAGAAGTGCACAGACACCTCTGCAACTTCAGAAGTAGAATGGGTGAAACAAGGTAATTGCCACAGAAATTATTGTGCATCAACAGCTCACTCGTGGTTATTGTACACACTACCATCAGTCAGGTGCTCTTACAAAGCTGCTTTGCAGTACCCTGCCATGCCTGGACCATGGGCAATCCTCCTTCCATCACRGCTACATCTCCTACTCCAAAGACTCATGGTGGAAAAAGAGTAGTCAGGGAAAAGGAGCAGTGAAACCATGGACCTCATAATGAAATCCTTACATCTATCACAGTTCTTTCCTTGGATTTTTTTTTTAATTCAGAAAAATGGAATGCAATATAAATATAAATACCAAACCAATTAGATACATGACCTACAAGCAGAAATTCTTTACCAGCGTCTGAAAKGCAGTTCAGAGAGCTGGGTCAAAAGCCCTGCCTTAGCCCTTCTGCTTTCTTCAGTCTAATTCACTGCTTCCACAGCTGTGATCCTCAGGCCACTGGACAACACGTCCATCGAAGACAGCTGAATCCTAACGAGCTTATTGACACCAGTAACAATAACAATATTGACATCAGCTAATCAAGCCTGCTCTCCAGTGGAGCCAGCACACCAGATATCCAGGGACCCACAGCTCAGAGAGGGCTGCACCCACTGCCTTGGCTCTGCCACTGCTGCTGTGCCCTGAGCAGCATCAATTCAGGGCAGCCCAGAGCCTGTGTGACACAGGAGGTCAGGCTGCACAAYCACAGCACTCCCACTGGCCTTGACATCCAGGAGCATACAGACCTTGCCACATTCATTTTATATGATGCTCCTGMACTTCTGCTTGCTCCTGAGGGATTTCCCCTATTTTATGTTGCTCTGTGTAGAACTAAGCTTTGGCATTCTGCCACTGCTGCAGCACGCCAGCCCCAAAGGGCCAAATTCCTGAAAATATCCCATTTCAGTGACTCCTCCAGGCTGCTTTYGGGGCCACTTGGGGTCCAGCATTAGAGCTCCAACTGGGATTTTCCAAAGCAAGGGTGCCCCTGGTGCCTGCACAAATTCCATGGGCATTGCAATAAATGCAGGTTGGTCATTTTTATTTAACATGCATGATTTCAGTTCATTTACTGCCCTTGTCTGAGCTTACTTCATAAAAAACTTTATGTTCTGCCATTCAGGTAATTTAGTCAAAATCTTCTCTAGAAAGCTATGAATTCTGTGAGCTGTACTGATTCTGCCARAACTGGATCCATTTTCTACGGACAGCTCTTTTACAGGCAAAATTAACAGCATTTTTCTTTGACTTATTTTAAAAACACATAGATCAAAAGATATTTCCATGAATTATTCATGCAGGCTRATATATTATAAGACTTTTAGGTAAATTGTTTAGGACCCAAGTTTTCACAGCTGCCGATACCTGTATCAGCGCATACTGACCAACTAAAAGCAGAATACAGGCTTTAAAAATTATCCCATGGGAATGGAAATATTTTGGATTTTTTTCCCTTAAAAAAACGCTGAAGTTTGCAGTAAGATAGTGAAGAAAAACCACAGACTTTGATAAAAATGTGCTGTATGCTGGTAATCTCCCAGGAGGGTTTCATTGACTCCCTCATGCACAGCCCACCCAGCACAGCTGAGGCAATGTCGTCTCTTCCATCCATCACTTTACATCMTGAAGAGTCTGAAAATGTTATAAAACTTAAGAACACAGGGTCCTCTTTGTTTATGYCCCTTTACCAATACTACATCAGCTCATTAATTTTAAGTTCATGGTGATCACATCCATAGAAGTTTTATTTTTACAGAAGTAACATATTCAAGTATTATTTTTGTAGATGCAAAATCCCTGCAGATTAAACTCACATCCTYTTCCAGCTATTTAATGATTGTGGCACCAAAACAGTGCTTGTGCTGAAAGTACTTCTTAATCTAGTTTTTGGAAATTTATCCTGAGGATTAAGATATTAACATTCCCTTAGAGAGGTGACAAACCCAGTCCTGCAACACCCTAAGGAGATTGTCCCAAATTTACATTTGACTAGAATTGATTATTAGAACTGGTTTCATTTATTTTAAGAGCACCAAAGTCTACAACATGATCAATCAGATTATGAACTGGAGGTAATTATATATATATAAATATGATATAATAAATGTGTATAAGAAAAAGATTCATAACGGAGACAAAGGAAATGAGTTTAGAGTGAAACACTAAAATTYCAGATGTTTGATTAGATACTCACTTTGGAAATACTGTCCATGTCTCCTGAGCCTGAAATTAAAACAGACAATTGCTCAGTTAATTTTGAGTTAAAGCTAATCCAATAAATTTTTTTCCACAGAAAATACATAGTGCAAC
The DNA here is from genome assembly GCA_014549065.1 of Cardinalis cardinalis. Classification (NCBI taxonomy): domain Eukaryota; kingdom Metazoa; phylum Chordata; class Aves; order Passeriformes; family Cardinalidae; genus Cardinalis; species Cardinalis cardinalis. The sequence continues at coordinate 281,601 of JACDOX010000334.1, forward strand.
ATCAGCACTTTAAAAATAACCAACTTAGTAAAAGTTTACATTTGGTACAGAATAATCCACTCAATCAGTCTGAGGCTCCATCAACTGTTGCTGCACTACATGTACTGAGTATCTCTTAGAAGAAAACAGATCATCCTGATGAGCAGAGTAATGGAAACCAAATAAAATTAAATATAKTGAGTGCAAGACAACTGAAAACTGAGGACTTTTCTCACATGCTGTGGCTCTCACCTCAGGTAAAGCAGAGAATAAGGGAAATGCAATTTTAGGATGGATGAACGAAGAAAAGGGTTTTTTTAAGCAGCAAAAGATATGTATTTTCAGGGAAGACAAATTGTGGAAGAGTACTGAGTACAAAACTAGAAGAATCACAGCAAAACCATCAGAAAYGGAGCTGTGGCAGAAGACTGAAACAGCTCCTTCATACAGCCAGGCAAACTAGGGCTGAGAAGGAATATGATTTCTCTCTCCAAAAACTCCAGATACATAGGTGTTATCAGGAGTTATTTTGTCATGGCCCAAAAGGATAAACTATATGCTAGGTACGTGCAAAATCCTTCCATAASTTGCAAATGAATTTTTTATTTTAGCTGAGAAAAAAAAATTCTCAACCTGCAGAAAGCGATAGAAAAAGGTGTGGCTGCTTCTCACACAGATTTTAATCGACTTGAATGCAATGTGCATCATTGGTAGTTAAACCAACTATCCATTTTAGGATTTAAATACGTAAAAAAAGTCTGTAAAAGTGTCCCTGAATAAAGTAATCTAAAATTTTATGGACGTGTTTCCTAAAACAAAAAAAGTAATTCTCTTTAGAAGATAGAGGCCCATGTTGAATTGTTATTGCTCACAACAAGTCTGGTCACTGAGCTTCARTGACTTCTTTTTTCATTGCCACAGCCTCTTCAAATCATTCCCCTCATCTCACTGATGGACACAGAATTTTTCCATACATTTTAACAAAATGTCTTCCACAGAACTCCCAGAATTAGTCCCAGAGAACAGCAGGGGCACTGGGAATTCAGCATTTACTGTTACTGTTACCTAATGATCCATTCATATGGTGYGAGTCCATTCCACCCAGTCCGCTCATGGCTCCATCTGAGCCTGGCCCCAGTGGAAACTACAAAAGGAGCAGGCATTAAAAATTCAACAATTATTTATCACACAACGTAATAAAGAGAAAATATTCCTCAGGAGAAGGGAGGGAAGAAAGTAAGGACAAATCCTCAGCTCTGAATGAGAAGAGACGCTCAAGTCCCATTCAGACCTTTAAGAGAAGATGTCTTGTGAAGACTGGAAATCAGCATTTTTTGGGGTCAATTTCATGATTTTTGGAGACTGTCATCTCTGTAGGCTGCAATCCAACAGAGTAATAATTTATTATTTACTTCAGTGTTGTTTTTGTATGGCTTTTCAGACTGCTGCTGGCAACTCAGCCCTACCCCACTGGAGTTAYAGGGAACTTTTATAACTCCCTAAAATCCATCAGTGATTAATTAACAGCTTTCAAATCCCACCTGACCTATCCTAAGTTGTAAAGCTCCTCATCACCTTCACAACTTGAGCAGTTTCTATCCAATTACATAATTAACCTTCAATTTAGCTCTTCACACATTTAAAAGATACTACCATTATAGCCAAACAATCTGCAATTTACTGCATAATGACTTAGCATATCTACATATATTTACTTTTAAGTTCTACTGGCAGGCTTTTTTTCCCAGAGGGCCATAACTGAAGAGCCACCCCTAAACAAGGAAAGCTTAGCCAATAATGATAGCTGCTGGAAACACAGTGTTTGGATAAACAAAAGGCTGCACTACTCAAAGRAAGATGTAAGAAAATTCATATTTACATTAGGTCTGTTGGGCCCAGGTGGCACAGCGTTCATTAAAGTGTACATGTTGTCTCCAGAGTTGGTTGAATCTGTAATAAGAGATTATTTTAAGTGCTAAAATACACTTTTCAATAAAATTACTCACCTCATACATTTCCTGTCATTTTGTTCAYATTATTACTGTGCCTCAATGCTATACACAGTGCAATATAATGGCAGATTTTATTCTCTTTCTATCCACTGCTGCCTCACAACAGGGCTATGAAAAGAAATAATTGCCATGGTCCCCAAGTGACTACTTCTGGGCTCTAGCTTTATGCATGACTGTTAAAAGGTTTATAAATCACCAAGAATCTGTAACTATTAAATTCCTAAAATCCTCTTTCCTGGAGTTCTAAATTTCTTCACTCATCTTCAATATTATTCATAGAACGGGAGTTTGTTTCTTATCAGTACTTCCTGTAATTTGTTTTCCATCAGTAATAAATGATAAAAAGCTTCTTGTTACACAGACTGAGAGTTACAGTTTTTTACTCTCATCCCTGTCAAGGCCATATGAATTTGAATATATCCAAGCCTTCAGTGGAACACTTTGCAAAGATCCTTCACTCGTGAGGGAGGCTTTAGCTGATCACTCTTCGTGGTACAGCCTGGTGCAATGCTTGCAGAAAAAAACCCCAAAATGACAAAAACTGAAAGGACAATGACCTGACAAAAGTCTGTATACATCCTTAAGGGGACAGTGTGATTTTAAARAAATATTGGCAACTCTGGAAAATCAGTATCTGCACAGAGAATAAGAAGAGCTCAGCACCCTGCACCCAGACCCTCCAGAATCCCATTCCACACCCAATGATATTCTACGTACAACAGGAAGATAAATCAAGGATTTTGTCTACTAATCAACATTTCCAAKATGATTTTCTAAGCATTAATCCAAGCTAATAATTCCATTCTATACACAGCACTACATATCACTAGAACAGTCAAAGGTGCTGTCTGAGGAAAAGGGGAAACAGAAAGGTTTTTAGCCTGAAGTAAAATCAGCCTATTAAGTTATTTTTAATATTCAGYGAGGCAGGCTAAATCCACCAGAACCTTGTGCAACACACATCCCTGGCTGTCCCCAAGTTCTGGGAAAAAACCTGTCTGCTATCCTGGCTCTTGTCAGAACACAYAGGGAGGGTGGGCTGTGGAATCTTTAAGCTGCTGGTCTCAGASGTGAGCAAATACCTTGGCAAAACTCACAGTTAGCCAATTTCTAAGTGTTTTCATGCTTTAGAACACAGAACCTCAAAATATCTTAATCTTAGGTTGCCTTTTTTGTTTGGTCATTTTCGGGAAGAGTTTCATTTGTTTTGATTTTTATTTTTATATATTTAAATCCCTGGAATTGTATTCAGTGAAGTAATATACTGGTGCAGTAAGCTTTTACGGCCAGTTAGGAAAATTCCCTACCCTCCTGTGCTGGAGAGATTAACAAGTAGGGGAAAAAAACCCCTGATACAGAAAATATAGACCACATAATTTAGTTATCTGATTATTTTTTAAAAAAAAGTGTACTTTCTAAAATCTCTTATAATTTTGTTACTTCCAAGTATATTTCAGTACCTGCAGGACTAGGCATGATGGGTGTTCCTGGTGGCCCTCCACCTCCYGGAGGACCCTGGGGAAAGTAAAAACTGTCAGTTAGCACGAATTAAAAGGTTAGAAAAAACCTAAAACAGACACACAAAAAACCCCGCATCAAGGAATGTATATTTTTTAACGTTTTGGTTATTTCCATGTCACAAATCTGATCAAGATTAAGAAACACAAAATGCTCTGGCTGTTAAACAAGAGTTTTAGGGTTCTTTGAGATTTCTCCAGGAATTTTATTCCAATCACCCTAATCATTTACTAAGAACTGAAACATAACATCTTGCTTCCTATGTTTGTGGAACCCCTTCAGATAACATGAAAAACTACCAACTTCTACTTTGGAAAATACACCTACATCAATTGAAGTCAATAAATATTGACTTTCTCCAATAAAACATACACAGACTGCTAGAAATAATTATTGTTTTCATCGCCATATGGATATTACTGTACTTTACCTCTTTTGTTATAATTTTAAACAGCAGATACTCTGTTCAGACAGGGATATCTTTTCAGCAGCAGTGATTACAAGGGTCTGGGTGTTCTGTCTGCTTACAGGATACCTGTCCATATATTTTTTTACCTATACTTTTACCCATAGATTTATATCCACATTTTATCCAAACCCATATAACTCCCTAGGCATCACAGGCTCTCCATATAGTTTTCAGCTATATACTTGTGTMCTAAGCTCACTTGATTTTTTTAAGGGCGCTCTCTGCATGTTTTTAAAGATCAGATAAAAAGATGTAGGAACAACTAATTGAGCATTTATGAGGAAAGTTACTTGKCCTCATTAACTTTTTCATCTCCTTTTAAATTTGCTTTTACTTTCATTGTTTGTGGTTTTTCCTCTCTTAGAGAGTTTCTTGGTATCAACTATTTTCACTCTGAGAATATAATATTATTAATGTATAAAAAGTATATATTTGTATATTTATACATATTATATATACTTCTACATCAGTGGATAAGTTTTTATATCCGTATATATTAATATATTATATATAGATTAATCTTATTAAGTTCTCAGAGCGAGTAATTCCAGATTACAAATCTTTTCACTAAAAACCTTTTTTAGGAGCTCTCCAGCCCATCCCTCATCCCCAAACACTTGCTCCCTATGGAATCAAATATTCCCAAAACGTCTTTAAATTCTTCAACAATAGAATGTGGCAAACCCACAAAACCTSCTCCAAACAGAGAGAGCTCTGTGAAGTTCTGCATTCAAAGAACTGATTTGGAGACAGCAARCATTGACTGTTTCCCCTAAGTTGTGACAAAATGAGGCCTATGGTTACAGACACTTGCAAGAATCATAACTTTTCCCCYGTCTAATTTTCTAAATAAATGACAAAATAAATTGCTTTTAATTACATAATTCTCCCTCCTCACCCTGTGACACCAGCCATGTGCATGTGATAAAAACAGAATAAACAATCTGCCTTAGARAGCTCCTCAGCCATACAGATAACCTGAGTGCAACAGCAACAACAATAGACAGGCTAAAATAACTAACAAWTTTAATCTTTAGTTACAGAGACAAAATCCAGCACAACACATTTCCACCTTTTTCCTGCAGAAGTTCAGCAACTCTCACACAACATGTTTTTTCTGAGAAAGGCAAGGGGTTTTTTGTCCCTCATTATTGTAGACAATACATGGTATGAGGTACAGAAATGCTTTTCCTGAAGTGAAGCAGCACTGAGGGCAATCTGGAGCAGRCTGACAGTGATTCTGGTGGTGAGCACCCACAGCTGCACCAGCTGGGAAACCTCAGTGCAGGCCAGATGTTCAGCCAGCACATGGGGGCTCCCCTCAACATCTGGGCTGCTGCTTCTCTGCCCAAATGAGATGTGATGTCCAACAAACACACACAAAGGCACTCACCACGTAGTTCCCAGGAGAGGCTGAGGAATAAGGTATCTGTAACATCAACAGAAAAAACAGTGATTTTGGGTCCCTCTGTGCTGGGATGGGCTCCTGCAGCTGCAGGTGAGAGCTGATTCAACTAGAGTAACTCAGGACACAGCTAAAATCATGGGGAAATGCCTCTGCTGTCAAAATAAACACCTCTTYTCAGCAATTTCAAAAAATTGACTAAAAAAACCCAACAAAGTATTAAAATGTTAAGGTATAAGATTACTAAGGCAATGTAGTTTATAAGGTGTATGGACTCAGGCAGCACATACTTGCATTTCAGTCAGCAGGACTTCAGGGTCAGCCAAGCACAAACTGAATCTGTGTGTTCTTAAGAGATACCTAATTTTGAATACAATCTTGACCACAGAAGGAAAAGAAGCTCCCACATCTTTCACCTCAGAAGATACTGATATTTATTTCCATTTTTTATTTATGTTTTTTTAAGGACAGTGGCCTGGAGAAATCCTGTGAACAGTCTGGTTTCCTTCTCTATTTCTGCCTTTGCTGTTATTGTCTCCAAAGGAACACAGGCCAGTGCTGTTGTGGGGGCAGCAATGGTACTGACAAACACAAATTCCTCTCCAGACAACTTGTCAGCCAAATTATTGTTACAAAYAAATCTATTCTTAAAGTTGCCAATTGATTTCAGGGACTGAAAAGACTTTTAACTAACAGWTAAAAATATCAATTTTAATTGAGTTTATGCAAAAGAAAATCGTAGAATTTCACTAATACAATTAAAAAGCCAAAAGTGAGAAAACCAGGAAGAACTGTTTAGCAGGGCAAGCCAGACCCACCTTATCCATCTACAAGTGCCAAAAATGGACGCTTATAAAGTAATGATATATGATCCCTGAATGAAAATGAAGAATTTCTGCCTTCTGGAGAAATACCAGAAATGTCCTGTTCATGTAGGATGCCAGGACAACCTTTATGTTACAGCAGGGCTGGGCCTGGCATGAAGATACTCCCCTAAACACAAGAGATATCGAATATATTTACAATATTTACTTACAGAATTGGCATTGGTTGGGTTTGGCCAAGGTCTACCACCCCCAGGACCCCTGAAACAGAAGAAGAATGATGAGACACAGAACCACCCTCATCCTCTGACCAGCTCTGGGGTAAAAAATCTGAATAATCTTCCAGAGGAAGGAAATGGCTTTTTTCAAGCTAAAGTGTGTTTACAAACCATAACTACACTAAGTTAAAATGCAAGAGCAGAMTTTTTGTTGTTGCACTGCTATTCAGTCATTTGGTGAGTTGATTAATTTATTTACTACTCAGAAAATAAATTCAAGTCATAAAATAAATAAATGTTCAGTCACAAAAGCAGTAATCTTGCTCACATGATTAAGCACATGCCTGAAGCACTGAGGATGGATTCATTTGCTGTGGATCTAGAATACTGCACTATAGTCAGGTTTCATTAGCAAAACTTGTGCAATTAGCTAATAAATGTTTTGGAAACACCTAATTTGTAAAAGAACAAGCCATACAAAATAGGTTGCTATGATCCCTGTATGGTGATGAGGATGATGATGATGATGATGACCATGATGGTGGTGACCATGATGAGAACAACAACAGCCATGATATAAATTTCATGTATTACACCCAGAAAACTCTCAGAGGGTTTTTCGAACAACTTTTGCTGTTATTTTCTCACCCTCAGCTAAACCCAGAAAAATATTTTGGGGGTGAGGCTTCATCTCATAACAATGCAGAGGGAACTGAGACACACCAGAGGTAAAAATCTCCATGCTCACAGTCACAATGTCTCAAATCCATAATTATTTCTGGGAGTACCAAGAGCTCCTGCTTATTTACAAACAAGACTGAATCACTTTCTGAAGGCCCTGACAACAGAGAGGCAGAGCAGATGACAAAACTTTCACATTTTCAATGGCCTTTTGGCCTCATTAGCTGTAGAAAAGCAACATTAACCACTGCAGCTCGCCAGGCATGGGAGAGAGACTGAAACAGACAGAAAGAATCACCSTTCATTAATGAGTTCTGAAAGTTTCCTAAGTCTTGCAGAAATAGAAGCTATTAAGTGCATACATTGCCTGAGGGATTTAATATTGAATCTTTTTTTTTTATTACATTGTTGATGAAACTATAAARGAACAATCTCAAAAAAAAGATCAACAGAAAACTTATTTATTTCCACTGCCTTTACTGTTGGAATGCTGGAAATCAAGAATGTTGGTATGGTCTTTTCTGCATCATTCAAAGACAGACTGAGAGAGAAAATGCTCCTCAGGTCAAATATTCAGCAATTTCTCCTCTGCTGATGATCACATAGTGAAATATTAACTTTTTTTTTTTTTTTTGGTCTTGCTGTTCTTTTTCTTATTTTTCATTGGTTTATTGGATCCTCTCTTTCAGAAAAATCAGGAATATTGGTAACAACACTTAAAAGCCTGTTTTCACCCCAAACCCTTGCACTAATTTCTGTGACATGTACCGACTCAGAGACAAAACTGGGTTAAGCCACAGGAATATGGAAACTCAGAAATTACACTGAGACATGGGAACTCACCTTTCATCTAGAAAGTGTTTGGAATTTTCAGATTTATTGGACAGCTTTTAGTACAGACTTAGAAATCACTGCAGCAGATTCTGCTGGAAAGCCACATGGATTTTGTGGAGCCAAATGCTTATAAAATACACATTTAAACCCCCAAACTGCAATTTTATTTTATTCCTTTTTTTAATATTCCATGCAAGCAGGTCTTTTGTCTTTTACTAAATGTTTATTTTGGAAGTACCAACAAGGTCATAAAACATAACCATACAATCACCAATTCAAAAATACTTCAAAAAGTCTCTGTTGCTACGATCTTTTTTTTTTTTTTTGCTGTAATTTTTTTAGAGTTTATCCTGTAAGTGTCAATTCTGGCTTGAAAAAACTAAAAGTCTGAAATTTCAGTTTCCCAAGAGGCAAATATATTCCATCAGGAAATGAAACATCTAGACTCAAGTTTGTGAATTGAAGTTAAAAGACAAAATCACACCTTTTTCTTTTCTTTTTTTTTTAAATCTGAGGCATGACTGAGATATTCTTAGTGCTTGAGACAGCACGGCAGGTCACACAGGGTGTTAAAAACCACCAGTGAAATATAACACTGAGGCTCCCTGAAATCTGCCTTTTTCTTCCAAAAACTGGCAGAGACATAAAATCTTCCTAAAAATGGCTGTGCCAARTTCCAACTGAAAAACTTACAGCCCAAAATGAAGTTATTCTGTGGAAGAAGATGGGCTGGGCATCAGCTGTGTCCAACAGGAATCTGACGGTGTTGCTGATGACAAAGGAGGCAGGAATTACCCAGCAGTGCTGCAGTTGTGGATTGCAGGGGCTGAAACGCTGCCTCATGAGCCCTTTCTGACCACAAAGAACACTTTCTCACCCAGAAAAACTGTCACATTTTATTTGGCAGATAGTCTGCTCTTAACCAAAGCAGCTTCCCTTTGCATTCCAAGGAGGAAAAGCTGGATTTTAAACGGCAGCTGTTTTTGTGGAAACACATTTTTGCACTTGACACGGCCAAAAACCCAAGAAAATGAAGATCAGGGCATGGGAAATCGTCATGTGAAGAAAACACTCAAGTGGGAAGGGACATCCTTCTGTGCAGGCGAAATGTGATTTCCCCAGCTGACCCACAGCGGGTAAAGGGTGAGGGGAGCACATCTGGGTCCAGCCTCTGCCACTGCCCCCAGGCCAGCCCTGAGTCTGAGGCCTCACTGCAATTTCAGAGACAGCAGTAAATTCACAGTAGGGAAACACCTTCATGTCCTGAAAACACCATTCAGAGAATCCCAACTCAGAGCAACCCTTTGATAAAATGTGTTTATAAGGAGCACAGTATAAGTACTTCAATCCATCTTCTCTTTTTCTGGTAGGCCAGGAAATCTTTTTGTCATACTGAAAACTCTCTCCTTATTTTTCCTGTGGAAACTCTCATTTATGCAAATAAATAGCTTCAAAATATCTTATCTATCCCTCAATTTACTWCTGGAAAGTAAATTTCCTTTTTTTTATACAGTCTTCTGCTGAGGAAAACTTCTACAGAGCCTAYACTTGACTCACACTGAATTTCAAATGTCTAAATATTTTTTCCACATCAATTTAATTGAAAAACATAAATGCCTACCTTCAGGAAGGCTCCTAGAATTGTCTTAAATCCCCATATGGGATGTATATGATAGAGCAACACACAACTCCAGATTTTAATTTATTTGCTTCAAGATTTCAATGTATGTCTGGAAATCCAAACCTGTTAGAGTATGATGGTTTTTTTTTCAAAATTACATTATCTGTTTCTGTACCTCTTTGACTTCTTCAGTGGTAACTTTTTACTCAAAATTAAAATTATCATGTCTTATTTACGTTTTCTATAAAAACTAGAGTAAAAGTGAGTATCTATGATATAATGAGAAAGCATATAGAAATCTTTACTGCTTTCTTAATGTTGCATCTGAAGTATTTCTACACATTTAAAAGGGAGCCTGTCTTCAGGGATACAAGGTGCAACACCCTGCCATGGSTACACTCACATTTAGAATAAATCTGAACTCAGATTATATCCATTTTTACCAGATGACTTTCCAGMACTACACAGAAAAACTGACAGAAATACACTCATATCTGTAAAGCTCCTCAGTCAGTTTAGACTGGACATAAACTTATTTCAGGAAATAAGAACTGCAGTTGAGGAAGACTTTCAAATCAATTGTGTCTTTCTTATAAATAGTCCTAGACAGGCTATTTTGCTACAATTAAGTACTGATTTATTTTGCAGAGAAAAAACATTCCTCACGAGATATTTAGTAAGTAGAAATATAAATAATGTCATTTAAAAAAATGCATACAAGAATATGTCAGTGATTATATTGACAAAATATTCCCAGTATTTGAAATTTGATCTGTGAAGAAAACTGAGTATTTGTACAGACTTGTTAGGACAGCCAAGGCTCCTGTAAGACTGTGGGTTCACTTCTTAAAATTGCAATGATTGGTCATCAAAGCACATTCTCCTTGCCTTGTCTGCCCCAATTGCTCCTTCTGCAATGCAATAATGGCATTTTTTATGTACAGTAGGATTTGTGTTGTGCTTACATGTTCATCCCAGGCATCCCCGGGCCACCTAAAGCGTTCAGAGGGGGTCTCATGGCACCTCCATAGTTCTGCAACGACAACCAAGGGTCAGACTACCACAAAACAAAAACACAAAACCAAAGAGGAGGGGGAAAGAAAGGACAGCAGGTTAATGACATCCCTGTGCAGCTGCTGCCAGGACAGGCCATGCCATTCATGCTTTCAGGATTCCCTGACTGTTGACTAAAAATTGGGATCATTAACCCCAAGGAGAAACAATACAAACAACAGAAATTGGCTAGGAATGGGTAACATGGTTTCAGGGGGAATTATACTATTTACACATATTGAGCTCAAGGTAATGGCCAGCAAAGGTCAGATTTTATAACGGATTCAACTTGTAAACCAAGGTATTCAAAATCAGAACCCTCTACTAAGATTATGAGATATTAAATGGTATTCTTTCTACCTAGATTTCATTATGTTTATATAAAATGAAACCAGATGATGTAACTCCTCTAATGCACCATTACATTTCTCTTTCCATGATTCAATTCTAATAAATCAYAGAATCCCAGGATGGAACCTGAAAGCCCATCCAGTGTCACCCGTGGCCTGGGCAGGGACACTTTCCACTACCCCAGATCTTTGATAAYCAAAATGAAGAGTATTTAATATGATAAATAATGTCCTAGCAAATCTAACAAATTAAATACCCAATGCCCATAAAATCTGAGTTTATGTCCTGATACCATGACCAAAGTTCAACTGCACTACTTACACAAAAATATAAATTACACCTATTTTTATTCAGTGGAATAGAAACAGAACAACCTGTCTCACCTGACAATTTTCCACCTGTAATTACTGCTAATCCTAAGCAGATTTACTCCTTTGACCTAAATAACAGCACTGCCACCCAGAGAGGTGTCCTTCCAGAGCAGTGATGCTCTCTSCAGAGCCCAGGTATTTGATGATCCAACTAGAGAGTAATTTGTGAACTTAAATTTTGTGTAGGTTAGGATGTTGAGCACAAGAAAGAAGAAGCTTACAAAAACACTGGTTAAATGACAGCAGAAATGGAAAAATTATCCTCATAAAAAGTGGCATGAGATTTGCCTGCAGTGTGACTAATGGTGCTGCATAAAGGATCAGCTCAATCTCATATGGCAGCACAGCAGAGCTTCTCTTTCTTCCTCCAAAAATGGCAAATACATTTCAGGGCCACATAAAAAAAATAGCAAATACATTTTATTTTATATTTATATATGTTTTGCTGGTTGCTCAGCAGAGATTGTGAAGAACTGCACAACTGGTTTGTAGCAAGAAGACCCAAAACTGTACAGACAGTTGTGAACAGACTTGAAAGGCAAAGCTATTCAATAATTTAGAGTTTAGCTGTTAYTCAAACAAGAAGCCACCAGGGAGATTATCTGAAATGGGGAAGCAAAAATGTACGGTGTGGGCACAACAAGCACACTGTGAAACAAAACACTGGCAGCACCAGTGAGGAACACCACCACCCACGTGCTGCTGACTGGAGTGCTGACAAAACACAGAGGAAACTCCTGGATTTGTGTTCCACGGGTGCACCAGGACTGTTTGTCCTTGTCCCTCTGGGACAGAGCCACAGAGATGATGCTCAAGGCAGACATGGGGACAAATGTCAGCCTGGACATCTCACTTCACACTAAAATCTCTGCTGCATGTGCCAACATTTAGATCAACARTGGATGAAAGAAAAAGTTTACAGAATTTGGAGAGGTATTTTTGGTGAAGTTAGAGGCTATTAATACTTTCCTCCTAAAGAGCATAATCAGTGAGGAGGAGGAGGAGGAAACACCTACTCCACTCCTGGTCTGCCTTGCCAGTGTCAGTCTTTGATTACAACACTCACTTTTCTAAAGAAAGCAAGTGAAGGGATTCTTCTTTAAATCCCAAATATTTATGAAAATGACAGGTTTTTCATTTCAATTTCGTACAGCTGCAACTTATAACAGATTTTTTTTTTTGTAAAACAGGAGGTTTGTTTTAAAAAGGGATTATGAAAACAAGTCCTGGGAATCTGCAAGCTAAGCAAAGACAGAGAATATAGACTAAGTATAGGCCTGTCACTAAAGATAACCCCTCTGTAGAAAATACCTGTGGTCCTAATGGCACCATTCCTCTTGGGGGAGTCATCCTCTGCATCGGCCCACCCATGTTTGGATGACCTGCAAACAAAATATAAAACATGCAATACACAACTGATTTAACTATGCAAGACACAATCTCCTTCTACCGCTACTTTTAACGAATCATCCGTTTGTAATTAACAGAAAAGCCTAAGGATCAGCACTGTGGAAGGTCCCACACTCACCCTGCTGCCGTGTGGGGTCCATCCCGCTGGGCAGGAGGGGCTGACTCCCCGGGACACCTCCGAGGGCCTGAGGCAGGGAAAACACAGCACAAAAACACAGAATGCCTTGAAATTCGTGTTAAAGACACAGCACACGCGTTTCATTCCTTATTCCTGGATGTTCCCTCTGAGTCAGGTGTTAATGTGCTTTTAAATTCCCACATTAATCTGCCTTCTGGGTTTACGGAATTAGGTTTAAAGCTCATTTTTACAGGATTTTACCTGCAGTCGGGTCAAGTGGAAAAATGCTTTTATGAATGGATCTTTGTAGCTGATCCATGAGCTGCTATTTAGCATTTCAAAGCACCATCACATTTTCAGTGAAAATGTATCCTGAGTGAGCAGAATGTCAGAATGGTTGGGGTTGGAAAGAACCTTAAAGCTCATCTCCTTCCAACCCCTCTGCCATGGGCAGGGACCCTTTCCACAATCCCAGGACCAAACTACCACCTAATCAAAATTTGGGCTTTAAAGCTGAACCACAACAGTTTATTGCTTCCACACCCTGCACATCCATGCTGTACCTTTGAGTAATATCAGTGCTGCTAAAGCAGCAATTAATGAATTTGGCATAAAATCTGGCATAATGTGAATGTAGCAAGAGTTGCAGTTCACTGGGATTATGTGATTACCTTCCGSTCTGGACTGAAAATACCACAGTGTGCAGACAAAAACACTTCTGAAACCAAACCTGCAGGCTGGCAGCACTTCCAGCCACCACATCCCACCTGCCAGGATTCACTGAGCTCAGGCACAGAGGGTGGGAAACCCAAACCCTTGGCTCAGGGGCTCAGACACCTCTGGCTCAGATAGTGTTGGGAAGTGCAAAAATCAGGAGTGGACTGAGTTACAGCAGTAAAATGTTACCAGATTATTAAGTGCAGTACTAATGGCACTGCACAGATGATCACCTCATCAAGGTTCATTAAGTCCCCCAGTGCCCTGATGAGGAAGTAGCCCCAGTACATGGTAGGTTTACCTGATCCCAAACATCACCAGGCAGAGCAACACCTGGACAAGTCTTGCTACCTGATACACCCAGCTCACTAAATTTAGGTTCCATAACTTCTGGTGATAGTGTGTCAAAAGTAATGACAAATTTATTGAAACCGTGTTACACAAACATAAAAAATAGTCAGAAATGAGGCTGGGGTATAGYGTGACAATCAAAAGGCAGTCCTGGAACCCAAAGTTGAACCAAACTACCTGTTCCATTTATCCTTTCTACTTTTCCCAATATTGCAAATGACCTAGTTTTACTCTCAGAGCTCCACTGATGTTTTCCTGTCTGCTTGTCTTTAACTTTTCATCTGCTGACAACTCTTTCTCCTCCTCTTTCTGCACTATGGAGAACTTGAAAACACAAATGTTCTCTACTTCCAGAACCCTCCTCTCACAGATGGGCCAGAAAAGGTCCCTGCTGACGAACAGCAGTTCATTACTCATCCTCATCTCGCTGGCATTGCACATCCTTAGATGGAGATGAGAGAAAATTGGGAATTCAGTGCTCTTAGAAAGTTGCTAGGGTTCTTGGGGAGCCACAGAGCACTCYATGAGACCTGCTTCTCACCAATAATCCCCATATTTACTGTGGAATAAATACAATTTGTATGTCCAGCAGGGATGGGCAGGGAGTGAAGCATTTGACACAGAGGTGAGTAGCAGAGGGCCAGCAGAGCAGCAGGGACCAGCCTTACCTGGTTGGGTATTCTGAGAGGTGGCCTTGGGCCTCCAGGGTACCGGGGGGACATGAAAGGCTGCAGGGAGAGAAGGAAACACTGCTGAATAATCCCACTCCTCCTGCAAATCCATCCATCCATCCATCCATCCATCCATCCATCCATCCATCCATCCATC
>JACDOX010000334.1:296485-375819 GCA_014549065.1 Cardinalis cardinalis
TCCATCCATCCATCCATCATCCATCCATCATCCATCCATCCATCCATCCATCCATCCATCCATCCATCCATCCATCCATCCATCCATCATCCATGCATCCCTCCATCCATCCATCCATCCCACCCTGTGCCACTGCCACGCTCACACCCATCCAGCCTAAACCCTCCCATGGAGAGCCCTGGGCATTATTCCACATTGTTTAGCAGTATTACATCAATTCAGAGATTCTCAGCCGACCCATCTATCAGGATACATTATTTAACAATTTGTTTCAGCACTTCTAAGTGCAGAATATAAGAAACTTAATGCATTAATAGTGAAGAATAAACCATAATCAGACATCTGTACTTTCCACTGGAGAAGGGGGAAAGATTGGAATCTTGGAATAGAAAACAGAAGTGTTCTTGGGAGAGTTCAGAGGTAAGGAAGATCAAAATAATTCACAAATACTTTTCATTCAGTTCTTCATAATACAGTGAAAAGCAACACAAAATTCAACCTGTGAGGGCACAGGTTCCCACCTCRTGATGCAAATATTTAGAATTTTGCTGGTTTCAGTCACCATGTCAATTCAGTGCTGCATCCTGCCATGCCTCCCTGCTCACACGCTGCATATCCTCCCTCACACCTCACTTTCTACCCAAATCTGGCACACCATCCACACCTTGAGAGGTTCTGGTGGCTCTTGGCAACCCCTGAGCTACCTCACAGCCCACAGACAAGGCCAGGCCCCCAGATAATCGAGTGGTACTGGCAGCAAAAGCATTTAACTTCTCAGCTCATTCCACCCCAAAGTGTGGCAGTAGCCTAGAAATATAAAGAGATGAGTGGCAAATCTACAGGAAAAAGGAACAAATATCTGACTAAACAGAAGATGAAGAGGATGGCTTTGGCAAGCAGGAGTACCTACAGCTCCAGAAGAAAAYGAAGAGATAAAAGTATGCTGTGTCTGAGCACAGGGACAAAAAGACTGATTTAGACTAGCAACAGCTAGCAGAGAAACTGCAATTATTCTACCAATAATTACTACTGGAATTTTTCCTATGATCTTACATCAATAAATTAATGAAACCTTTCACATCCTGGAATCAGATGAAAGCTGAAATAATGTAACCTACATAAACACACACTCAAAGTAGTGCTAGAAAGCAATTTAAAATACAGAGGGTTTACAAACTGGAGAAGAAAGTTCAATAACAATTGTGAATAGATTAATAAAAAGATACTTGAAATGATGTGCTGTAGAAGAGGGAGGCTCCTTTGTGCCTTCTCTGATGGTGAGAACCTCTGATAAGAAAGAGAAAGGGCTGTGGATGAGACGAGGCCCTCGTGACACAGTAGAAGTGTCAGGAAATTAGAATTTCAGCCATTTCCACAGAGGTCAACCGAGYGCAGCCACTCCAGTGAGGACCCTGGGTTTGACTTGTATCCTTCAGCAAATGAAATTCAACTTTATTAACAGCTGTGCAGCTCAAAAAAGGGAAATTTGAATTGTCTCTGAATTGAGCCCTGTTTAAAGAGCAGAACCTGCCTACTAATATGCAATAGTAAGAAAAACCCTACTCCTTCCAAGCTTACAAGAATTATTACTGTAAATATTCATGTATTTATGTATTCCCCTTACACCCAGGTGGAGCTGCAATCAGTGACAAGCAGATTTCAGGCAGTTCCTATGGTTTGGCTTACCACACAAATGTCACCATTACAAACTTAAATTTTGTGTCARTGACTGAACTTCTCCCTCTCCACGACCAATACGTTGTATGTATCATATTGTGTATTCTATATATTGTTTGTCCACAAAAAGGTTCCACCAAGATGTTTCAAGACAACAAAGAAATTCTGTCCAACATTTTAATGAAAATATATGAAATACTCCCAGCTTTTCATGACAGCAGGAGTGGTTTTGAAGTCCCCACACACATTATTGAGCAGTGGATTCTGAAAGACACAAACTCAAGCAGCAGAAACTTTGTGCCATGTGCTTATTCACCACTTCCCTTGTCATTTCCAGAACACCTGGCATTAATCTCTGAATTAGTTTTACTTTAATTTCCTTTTTTTTTTATTAGGAGCTGCTGGAAGTCCATTAGGGAGGAACCACTCTGGGCTTCCATTCCTTACAGCAGGCATCCTTCTCTCCTCAGTTCTTGGCAACTTCTCCTTCCCYCTCTCCTGTAGCACAAACATCCCTGAACTTACTGGGCTCAGAATACTGGGACTAAATTAAAGCAGTGCCCACAGACCTTGAACTGGTCACTCAGAACTTGTTTATGAAGGTGAAAATAAAATGCTTGCATGCTGAAGACTTTGACATTTCTGCCTGTTGTCTCAGCCTAAAATTCAGCATTTAAAATGCACCTTAAATGGATGCTCACACTGAATTTTCAGGAAGACAGACTCTTTATTTGTCTTGGAGTTAAGCTTGAAAAATACTCAATAATGCAGCAGGCAATTTCAGCTGTGGGGTAGGAAGAAGACAGAGGGACTAAAATCAACTTCTCCAATGGAGTTCAAGAACTGGCAGACATGACAAGGTGTTAGGAAAAGCAGAMTCAAACACTCCAAACAAGCAAACAAACAAACCAACAACAATAACAACAAACAAAACAAAACCCCCAAAAGACAAACACCGTCCAAAAAAAACCAACAAAGCCTCCAAAAACCCAAATAAAAACTCCCAATCAAGAAAAAAAAAACCAAACCAACAAACCAGCAAAACCCAAACAAACAAACAAACAACACAAAAAAAAACCCCAAAAACCCAAAGGACACCTAAAAGACCCAACCCAATTAAAAAACAAACCCACACAAACAAAACCAAACCTCCTGCAAAATCACTCAAAACTAAAACCAAAAAATGTGACAG
Organism: Cardinalis cardinalis; assembly: GCA_014549065.1. Classification (NCBI taxonomy): domain Eukaryota; kingdom Metazoa; phylum Chordata; class Aves; order Passeriformes; family Cardinalidae; genus Cardinalis; species Cardinalis cardinalis. The sequence goes on from JACDOX010000334.1 coordinate 299,355, forward strand.
AAACAAACAAGCAACCACAAAAACAAAGGAGAAAACCCCCAAACGCAAAACAAATCCCAACCAAACCCAAATAAGCAACCAAAAAGCACCCCAAAAATGAGTAAAATGAAGAAACAGGAAAGCAAGCCAGACCTAAGCCACTGCTGAGATGGAGATGCCACCTATATGTGTTGGCAGCAATATACTGTACTTCCTGCCTACAGGTAGGGAATTCACTAATTTGGCATCACAAGAAGTATCCTGAAGGCTGCCAATCCTGCAGCTGAGAGCAAAGGAAGAAGAACCTTCTACTAAACTGGGTGAAAAAGAAGCCAGAAAGAAAAAACTTTTCAGGTAGTCACTGCAGAATATTTGCATCTAGCAATTTACAGCAAAGGTTAAAAAAAAAAGCCCAAAAACCTAAAAGGAGGAAAGTATTATAATACTAGAACAATAGAGCTGACACAAAACAAAATCAGGGAGTGAAATGTTAAATTTAATAAGCTTCCTGCTCTTACAGCAACATTTCATATTGAATTGCTAAAAATAATTTAAAGAAAGGCAAATTCAGGCACTTGAATGAYGGTGCCAGAAGCTGTAGCACTTTTTTGTTATCCCTCTGCTCAAGAATACTCCATCTGTGTACAGGGACAGCAAAGGGTATCTCACAACCTGTGTGTTTAATGCAGGTCTGAGATGTGTGTGTGCTGTGCAACATCAAAATCTTCTAAAATCCTGTTTTTCTTGGTTCTCAACACAACAGAAAATAAGTTTCTCTGCGGGAAAGTGTTTGAGAAAGCAATGCTGAAGCACAACAGCCTCACTGCCCACATTTTGATGCCAGAAGATGTGATTTTACAGGAAGTATCCAGCAGGAAGCTGATGCCATGAAGGCACAGAGGTTGGGATGTTTCTTACTCTCTTCTTTACTTAGGAGACTCTCAAATATGATGTGGRTCAGTTTTCACTTCCACTTAACAGTGGTGAAATAAGGAATTCAGAGAGTGCTGTTCTGCTAAGCATGGCATACTTCAATAAATCTCTTGTTTCTTTRATCTTACTTCTCTTCCAAAAGCTGTGAGTGTAATTTACTTCTTTCCAGAGACAGGTTTCTTGCACTGACATTTTTATCCTGTTCCTCCTCATATCTTTACACTTATCAATCGCATTTTGTCTCACATAAGTTTGTAAAATTTACAATAACCCACAGCCTGGAAAAGTAATCCTGAAAATTTAAATTCCTACTGAGACTTAATTGACTGTAAATATATTGACCACAAATTAAAAATCACATGGTGAGACACAGCTTCACACTTGGTGTGGAGAAGAAATAGCAATAATTGATTTTTACAACTCAGCCACCTACAGCACAAACATAAACACCACTTATCCTAGCAGCTGAAAATGGAACCACAGACCTTATTTGTACACACTACAAGTGATCTTAAATTAATTGTGCTGCTACTTGAGGTGCAAGTACTGGAAAACAGCTCAAGCTGCAAGAGACAAGGTGGCATTTCCTCTGGTAATTTTGAAAATGACCCAATCTTTCCATCTATCCATTTAAAAGTTCTAAATGATCACAAGGGAAACAAACCAAAAATCTTTGTTCTCCTCTCTGTTTAAAAATCAGCACACATTCTGTGTAAAATACAATTCATCTTGACCTTTTTTGTTTTCAAACTCTACTCTGGATTAAAAAGTTTGGCATCACTTATTGTTAAGATTATTAGTATTCATATCCAAATGATAAAAAACAAGACTGCTGACCATTTTTATTCCATTTTCCTGTAAGGGTAAAYAATATGTTAATATATCTCTTTAAGACTCCAGTGTTTTAGGAAATGCTCTAGAGGTGTTTTACATCTACACCTCCYCTTCCCAAACCAAAGGGGGTTTTCCCTCCTAGGAGGACCACTGGGAACCATTAAATGTGTGTGAGTTTAATTTATCCAAGTTACCCTGCAATCCATTTTTCATTTCATTGCTTTTTATTTTTTAGTTTCCTCTGTGATTTTTTTGGTGGCATCTCCCTCAGCAGTAGAAATCACTCCAGTTTCAGGACAGTCTTCATTAACACATTTCAGTTTTAACCAGGACTAAACCTAAAATGATCATTTTCTGAAGTATTTCAGAGATGAAATTTGGGTTGAACTCTGCACATCTTGCAGTCTACCAGTGCAAACCAAATCAGCTGATTTTATCTATGATATTTTACATAAAAATGTGTTATTCTCAGCACTGAGAGAGGAATTCTCTCTACACTGGCCTTTCCTGATGACAAAACCCATTCCCACGAGCAAGTTCTTSACTGTGCTTCAGAAGAAGATCCCTAAATAATAATTCCTGTATTTATGGTTTTCTAAGAGCAGACTGACAACTTATAAATAGCAACAGTAAGGGATCTGATTTAATTCAGAATAAGAGCAAATATTTTTTTTCTTAAATTGAGGAGCTCCTTCCACATACAGAATTCCAAGCTACAGCAATACCAGCTTTTAAAATATAAATTTAATGTTTTATCTGTGGTCAAGGAACACCACATGGAAGGACACTGCAACACACACCTTGTTTGGTGTTGAAAAATGAAAAAACAATTTTAYACTTAAAAGAAAGAAAGAAACAAGCAAAACCAATTTAAAAAGCCAGAAACAAAATGTTTGGTCCCTAGCTAAACATTTCTCTGAGATGCTGAAAGCCAGGTCTGCTTTCAGATGATCTGTAGGAATTGCACTGTTATTACATCTGTGTCACTTTGTGGGGAACATAATTATCTGAAGCTCAAGATTTCATAATTGTTAAGTTCKAAGAAAGTTTCTAAGTTCTGCACAGGACACTTAAAGGAAATTTTTAAGAATTTCAAATTTTGTAAGATTACTTATATAAATTATTATTRCTTCTACGAATTTTAAACTGGGTCAATAGTTTTTATATTAATTTTATTAAATGCAGATAGAAGGGAGAACAGAGTATTTCAAACATGACAAGCCAAAACATCCAAGCTGTATCACCTTAAAAGCCCTCAAAATAAAAATCCCTTCATTTTTAGAACTTAGACATCATCCAGACAGATGACAATTTTTCCCAGATTGATAAAACTGATTTTGACACACAGCTGATTCTTTGGAACAGCTGATTAATTCCTCAAGCTGAGCAGTTTTAACCTGTTCCAATAGTTATGGGCAGTAAAAGCACTGCCACAACTGCAGGGTGGGACTGTTGAGGCCAGCAGATCCTGGATAACTTTACCTTTTACCAGYTGACTTTATTGCTGGTATTTAGGGAAAGGAACCCAAACGGGAGAAAACCACAAACTACTTAGAGATCTTTCTAGATGATAATACCCTCTTCACACAGTGTAATAAGCCAATTTAAAAAAMCTGAATATTTTAAAATGCAGTGTGATACTGCTGAGGACAAAAATGCACATATGCTAATTCTGCAAAGAATCAGACCTATAATTTTATGAATTTGAGTATTCCCAGACTGCTCCACCGGGATGGGTGCATGGACATTCCATAAATACAATAAAGTTCCTCCTACCAACAGGAATTATGTAAACTCAGAGGGGGAAAGATCCCCTTAAAAATCTTATTTTCAAAGTTTCTGCAGGCTACCAAAGCTGTTGTCTTTGCTCACGAGCTGCACGTGCAGCCCTGGTGATGTTTAATTCTCCCATCACCATGTTTTCACAACCCAGGACAGTTCTCAGGCTTCTGGCATTTCCCTGTACCTGCCCTGCTCGGAATCTTTAACTTTTCCCTCCTTCCCCTGCAATTGGCCCACCTGCTGCACTGGAATTGAGGCTGGCTGTGAACCTGTGCCAAATCCAGCTAATTCTGTCCCTCTCCAGAAGCAGCATTCAGTTTTACAGAAAAGGTAATGCAGCAAAAATGGGGAACACAGGAGGAGGAGCAGCACTGGGAGGCAGGTGGTGGATCCTGGGGCAGATAATGAGGTGTGGCTGCTGGAAGGGGGGAGACAAAATATGGAAAAACTCTGGAAAACCAGGAGACTCTGTGAGCATTAAGGGGAGAGCTGAAAGAGTTCCAAGGGGCTCAAAAAGAAACAAGAAGTTTTTAGTCTGACAGAGATAACAGGTGCTGGCTCTGCACAGACCAGGCTGAGCCACAGCACACCCTCTGGCTCCAGCTGTGACATTCCACAGCTGGAATAGGGATTCCTCCTTCCCTGCAGAAATAACAACCCCAGTGGACAATTCACTCCAAAATGGCTTTAAAGAGGTGCTGGGGAATTCCTCCCTCCTCATCTTCCTTCCTTTAACTGCTGTAACCAAATCCGGCATTTATTGGGTCTGGAATACAAACTCTATTTTTTAATAATGTGTCATGCCATGACTTTACTGTAAATAAAGTCAATATTAACTATGAACTAAGATAGTACATTACCGAGATATTTTACAGCCTTACCCTGCGCCTTACAAATCCATTTTCTTTTCATGTGTAAGCAGTTCACCATTTGTGTTTCAAAATGCAGGAGATGCATGTTACTACGTTTTAATTTGCTGGCTTTGCTTATTCCCACTTAAGTAAGTAATAAACTTTGATTTGTATTTATTTACATATGGTAGATATATATTTGTTATATATTCATATACAACCAATATAAGTGTTTTTAACATGTATATACACATTTATATTTATTTTCCTCCTTAACTACWCGAAATATATATTTATATCTCAAATAGTAATGCTAGGGAGAAAAATAAAGTCCTTTTTGCTCATGTGCCTTACTGTAATAATGCTCTCCTGACACATTAGGTCAGCTCTACTATGGCAAACAAGGCTAAAAATAATACTTGAGAATAGTATGGATTAAGGTAAAACACGAGCAGCTGCCACTAGATGGCAAGACAGGYTCACATTACTTTGCAGGGCTGGGTTTGGGCTGGTTTTTATTTTTTTCCCCTTTATATAAGAGCAATATGTAACATTTGTATTTCAAACRTGGTGTCGACACTTCTCTCCCATGCCATTCCAAGTTTATCTGGTGATCTGAAGTTGGTGAACGAAGCCAATCACTTGAGAAGCCCTTTAGAAAACACAGGCACCACGGAAATAATGTTTACTGGTAAGCTGAACTGGAAGATTTAAAAAAAAAAAAGATCTCTTTAATCTCTTTAAAAAAGAGATTTTAACAAATGTGCTGAAAAAAAGTAATGTGTTTAAAAGAAAGGGCGCTTCACTTATGTGTGAAAAGGTACAGACAAGTGTTAGAATTTGACTTTTAACAGAATTACCAAATTAAACAAATGAACTGTCAGCTGTAGAACAACCTGCTTGCCCTACAGCTCCCAGCAGGGTCTCAGGTGAGCGCCTCTAAAGCCACTCACACTCCTCACACAGCCAAACCTTTGGRCAGCCACGGAACAGAGGAGCAGAGGACAACTGGGATTTAATTAAACATACATTTAAGTGTTTCTCCTAATTGCAGAGCAGAAGCAGCAGGCAGGGTCAGACTCTGGGCAGTGCTGGGTGTCAGTAACTTGGAGAACCAGTGGAAGGTGCCCCTGCCCACGGCTGGGTTTGGAACACAAGTGGCTTTAAGGTACCTTCCAAACCATTCTATGCTGAGCTGTTTTAAACTCTGCATTTAGGASTGCTAAAACTGGAATTTTAACTAAAAGGCGAGTAAAATCCTGTGAAATCAATAGTTTACATTCTGTTTAAAAACTCCAAACACCTCAATGAACACACGCTCCTGAACTTCCCTCTGGCCTCTGCTCATTTGCTTACTAACACCAGCATTGTCCACAAGGATCAAATAAATAAATGGTCTGCAAAAACACAAATGTASCATCTCTCAAATTGTTTAGCTGCCTTAAAATATCAGTGAAGGGCAGGATGGAAATGGTCCTGAAGTACCTGAGGAGCAGCAGCTGCACCTGCAAGACTGGATGTGGAAACCTGAAAGCCTCTGAATTCTGCAACCTGGAACTCACTGACACAAGTGGAAGATTTAACTGACTGTAAATGAGTTTGTAAGAGCCTTGTGTAAAGCTGTGSCTGCTGACATTATATACATCCACTAACATCAGACCCAAAGGCAGTTATTTATTGTGGTCTTATTCAGTCTTTCAGTTGCTCRGTTGCTATGTCAGGGTCAGAGAGGGCTCCAGAACCAGGGACAAAGAGCAGGTCATGCTGATATCCATGACTGGCCATATGAAGAAACTAACAAATGACGTGGATTTAAAAGGCCTAAAAATTACTCAGAAAATGTCCCAAATTACTTTATTTTTTTATCACAGTAGCTAAGTGCCTTCCCCACACTTTACTTCTATGTCCAAGATGTTATAGATGGGAAAACTGGAAAAGTATGAGGTATYTCCAGACTCAGGCTGAGGCTGGTTGGGCATTTCTAACATGTAAAAATAAATCCATCTCACCTCTATGCAATCTAGTATGGTTTCATTACTTCTATTGCTCAAAGCAGCTTTTTAGGTTATACCATTTGGAGTTAAAGAGTCCTGTATGGCAGAACTCCTGTGCCCCACACATTCAATTGTTGCTCCTAATTAACCAAGAGCAGGTTCAGTTTCTGTTTCACACAGAGTTATTTCCAGAGTCCCACTGCTGCTCAAATTGAGAGAAGATGAAGACAAAAAGTATGTATATGAACTTAAAGCTAYATTCAAACACAAGCAGACCAGTGGAGGAAACTGAAGCACATGCTAACTTCACATAAATACTGACTTTTCAAATTTCACTTTTGAGACTGCAAACAATTTCTACTGAGAACAAAAAAAACTACAAATGAAACCCCAAAACCTCATTTATTTGATGACAACAGCTGTGTACAACCTCACCACTGTGCCATTTTTCTGGACAGTCAGCACTGCAGTGACCATCATCCCTCACTTAACTGAAGTATTAAAGTACAACTACAGAGAGATATAAGATAATTCAGCTGCTGGCTGCAGAACCTCTGCCTCTGTAGATCAGGCATGAAGTGCCACAGGTTGCTAATTAACATCAGTGCTAATGGTCTACCTGCATGAGAAAACCTCATTCTACAAAGAGCAGAGTTTTACCACATACTGTCTGAGAAACAATTYTCCTGTATTTCTCTACCTCCACATRCTACACTAGCAGACTGCATTATTTTTTAAAAGTAAAATAKATTCCTTTTCTTCTAYTAAAAAAAAGTCTCAAAAATCATGTTAGAGGTCAGCAGTGCCAACTAAAATCGACTCCTGTTGTTTTTACTTCATTCCCAGCACATTCCCCCCTGGACTGYGACATTCCCCTGCTCTGCCAAAAACCCACTGCAGCAGCAATAATCCCACCTTGCTTACATCCCTGTGAGTGCTCAGCGCCCACCCAAAGCAGGAGTGCAAGAGGGAAGAAATTTAAATCATCTGTGACCCCTGAGTTCTGCAGGCAGAGCTGGCAGGTTCTGGCTGTCAGCAGCCTCAGCTCAGCCCAACCCAAACAACTCCTGAAAGCAACMACAGGCACCTTTATCATTCCAGAGTGACCTTCCAGACACATTTCAGGCTAAAGGAATTAAAATGCTATGAGGCCTTTGTGGAGCAAAGTCTCAGTGCACTAAAGATAGACACCAGCACCTCTCTCCTGCTCTGCCCATGTGGACTGACTGGAGAACAAATTGTTTGCTGTCATAATCTGGGAGTGAGRGGCAGGTCTCAGCTCCACAGAACGAGGGTTGCCAGCTCTCACACCGAGACAGATGAGCCCGTTCTCTGTGGTTTSTTTTACCCTGGGATCACAGGAATTGCAGGAGAGGATGGAGAAGCAGAACAGCAGCACCCATGAAGGAAGGAGGAGGTTTTCACTGCGAGTTTCCCTTTCTTGCCTGTGATTTCACCTGCCTTTCACAGCAGCAGATGATGCCCCTCCATTTTCCAGTTTCACACATGCAGGCTCTGTCTGCCAGCGCATTTCCTTGTCCCGGGGCGAGCTGACCTTGGTGAGGCTGAGCTCTGACGAAGGTTTCAGAGCCTGGCACCAAGTGCTGCCTGACAACACCCATGGCAGCGGCAGCAGGGCTGTCTGCACTCAGCCTCACACACCTCAGGCTGCCACTGCGATGGAGCCCTCTGGATTTTGGCTTAGCTCCCCTTGCTGGGACTGCTCCCAAACACATCAACGCACCCACTRCCACACCTGATTTCCAAACTTCAGCATTCTTAAGCACACAGCTACAGCAAGAATTAATAATGTCTCGGAAAATGTTCCTTTTCACTCTCAGGCCTCGTAAAAAGAGCAGGATGATGTTGTGGCTTCAAGTCAGACTCAAGACAGATACTGGCACACAATGAGACTTTACCCGCACTCAACTTTCTATCAGATTGTCTTTCTTACATCTTCAAAGATCTGGAGTGGCTAGAAGTCTATTCACACTTCTAAAAACAAAACTCCCACATCCTCCTTCTGCAAAACCTTTAAAATAGTTACTCTCTCCTCTGTACTTCACACACTTGTCCTATCTGTGCCCCTTCCCCATCTTAGTAGTCATCACAGACAATAACAAAAAAAGTAAATTCCTCTGACATCACAACTGAAGTGGGAGGCTGAAGTAAAAAAAAAAAAAAATTAGAAAAAAAAGTGAAATATTGATATAATCTAAAAATTAAGACCAAAAGAGCCTATCTAACCAACTGCTTAAAGCACTAAAAGCAGAAATAAATTAATTAATGAGTTCTGCCAGCTCCTGAGAATTTTGTGACTGGCAGCAGCCAGATATTTTCCACTTCACTTCCAAGTGTCTTTTCATTCATGTGTAACAAATCAAGCCTCAGTTTGCCAGAGTGAAGGGAAACAACTGAGTTTTGGTGAGGAGGAGATGTAAGCCCASCCTGGGAGCCGTGCAGCCCCAGGGCACAAACACCAACACTAACACTGGGCTTGCACTAAAATGTAATTTCTTCCAGCATCATATGCTGTGCTGTTACTGCCCAAAGTGCTAAATGGGTGTTCAGCTCCACGTAGGACAGACCTGAACAGAAGCAGCCCGTGGTCTAAATCCCTGACTTTACTTTTCTAGGCAGTGGTGTTGAGATCTTCAAGGCACAGGGCAATGCTCAGTGGGATGTTCCGCATTGCCCAATTCCCACAGAAGCTCAGGAAGCTGGCCCATGGCTTCAGCACAGAGCTGAACACACCCAACAATGTTCTCACTTTAAAATCTCCATGGAATGTTATGTATATTATCATAAGAAATTATTTTAATATCATACTCAAGCATTTTTCTGATCCCTGCTAAAAACCTGGCACCATTTCTTGTTCTGTGATGTACTACTTCATAAATTAAATACYCATCAGTCAGGTCCCTTCCTTCCCACCTGTCCACTTCTGTTTAAAAGTAAACTCTCAAATATTGCACCACACAGTGAGACATAGTTCAGAACAGGACCTTTTCTACAGACTTGCAAACAGTATTACAGAGGATTTTCTATCCTAAAATTCCTGTAATCATAATTTTTTTTCTGAATACCTGAAAAAACCCCGGTGGTACTGGACCTACTGGCATGCCATCTCCTGGGGGAATGTTTCCTAGCACTGGGCTGGGAGCTGCTGCAGCACTCTGAAAAGAACAAAGGGAGAATAAACCTTTGTCATTGCATGGTAGGCATTAAACTCCCCCCAAAAAAACCCCAAACCTGACCAAAGTGCAGAAAGTAATTCTCTAGATATGTCATCATGCCATTGTTTCATCTGAAGGTAAATTAAAATTGTTTAGCCTTTTGTCTATGCAAGTACCATGATCTGTTGAAATAACAAATGTATTTTGAGGGCAAGGGCACCAGAGATTGCACAGGTCAATTAGGTAAAGCTTGACTGAATTTTAAAAAATGCTGTATCTGAGTGTCTCTACATGCACCAATGTGAATGTAAGTTGCATACTTCTTGTCTTATGCATATGAACAGTCTCACACATGCACAAGGATATAKACAGAGCATAAAGAAAGTAATTTATGCATTTTATCAGCAATTTCTAAACACTTTAAAGATAATTTCAGCAGCCTGTAATATTTTTCCAGAACAACAACAAGCTTCAAAACAGGGCTCTGTTATAAACAGTACAAGAAGGGATGCTCATGATTCTGCTGGTAATGCTCAAGATTTTACCAACCCCAAAAATAACCACCATGACAAATTAGAAGAATTCAGGTTACGTTTTTGGAAGGGAAAAGAAAAAAGGGATTTCTAAGGAGTGAATCAGAGGATGAAATTAGTTACCTTTGCAAATCCTTCAGCTGGAATAAGCGAGTAAAGAATATTGCTCCTGGCAATTTACATGCAGGAGATTGTCACAGAAAAGAGAAGCCAAACTGTTTCTGTTGTCATGTGCTGGAACCTCAATTACTTTTAATTTCTAGCATTCTTCCTTCCCACAATGTGTTTCTGTATGGCATGAGGCTGAATCACCTATAAATGCTCAAAATCCTGTGTGAAAGTACTGGAGCACACAGAATGCACCCAGAGCCACTGGCAGGTTACTAATGACCCGCCAAAGCCTGCCCTGCAAAACACACAGATATTAAATTATCACTCTATTTATTGTGCACTCACACTCGGTACCCTGAAGATGCATATCTGGAAATTGCATTTCCAGGTGTTTGGCACAATACCTAGGAAAGGAAAGAATACTGCTGGAAAGATCTGAAGACTGGCACAAAAGGAGGGATGACCTTTTTCAACCAAGCAGAAAGGAAACATTCAGTTAATCACCACAGATTTCTTCATGGCTTAAGCTGTGTTTTAGAATTAAAGTTCTGAACAACTATCAGTAACATATTTAGCATCCAAGCTGAATGTTCTTTGGAAAAGTCTAGAATGTATCACTGAAATATAAAGTCTGCACAAGATGCTGGATTTCAAAAGGAGTGCAAGGCTTTGATTCATGAAAAAATAATCTAATAAAGGGTATTATCTATGCAAGTATCAGTGCTAAAACACTGTAGAATTGCAACTGACAGGGAAAGCCAGCCAGGTGAGCTGRATGCAGCAAATACTTTGGAATTATAACCACAAATCATGCAGGGAGAGGCCACCACAAAGCAGCCAGAGCAGCCAGAGAAGCTGTGGCGAAAAAACGTGCTGCTCTGCCAGCCACTGCCACTCATGTCAAATAATTATTTTTGTATCATTTCCATTTCCAAAGGAAAACAGGAAAAAATGCTGTTGGTTTGTTGCTGTTTGGGRGCTTTTTAAGGAAATATGATCTCTTTAAGCATCAATGTGCAATAAATCCATGAGWGGCACAGTCTGAGTGGACATGTTGGATGCACTAATACAGGTACAGGTTTTCTGGATGAAGGATGACAAGAGCAGCACCACTGATGGAGAAAATCAATGATGTTAAAAGCCTGAGCATCTCCAAATGCCCCAAAGAGCCTGAGCTGCAGTGGCTGACCAAGGAGGAGCAGCCCATTAAAGGGGCACTGCTGGGCTTTACTACAGCACCATCATCCCCCAGTGCCCTCACTGGGCATGGCATGTGCCACTGGCCATGGGATGTGTCCCCTGCCAGGTCCTTGGGGTCACAGGGGAGGGAACAGCCCCTTGGGATGAAGAGCTCCCACAGGGACACAGCAYCCTGCTGCTGAGAGTTCATGCTCTTTCCCACTTTGAAAATTATTCTTWAAAAACCCCCAGCAAATTTAGTTTAAAAAATAGAGGGGAAGGGAGAAGTAATGACTATTCCAGAACAAAGGGAGAAGAGGATTGAAGTTATAACTGTTAGCCATTTGCTGGCTAAAAAGGCTTTGTAAGAAATATACCTAAAAATAACATTTTCGTAATTGTCTCAGAGAGGTGGTGTTTTCCCCCTGTTTCTGCATCTCCCTTGGCACTGACACCAGAGGAACCCAGCCCCGCTCCTGGTGAATCACCCGGAACTGGCAGGGAGGGACTCGGTGTGCTGGGCTTGATTTTTAGTGGGTTTTTAGTGGATTTAGTGGACTTTCAGTGCCTGATGGCCCTCCCAGGTCACAGCACCTGTGCAAACCCCCTGCCCTGCCCCTGTGAGAGGAGAGAGGGAGGGAGGGAGCACTCAGACTCTGCGTGGCCACAGCAGCAGGGCAGAGCTGCAGCGCCACAACCCCAAGAATTCTGCAGTTACACCCTCAGGTGTCACAGAAACCTCCATTTCTGCCCCTCGATATGCAATGCACTGGGGTTTTTTTTCCGTTTTCATGTTTGTTTGGGATTTTCTTCCCTGATGACCCAAAGTCAGAAATAAAGTATTTTCAGTGTTTTGGGTATATTACATTTTCTAGCTTGTGCTAAATAATGAATCTTTTAAGAACTTCTACCAGGTAGATCAATAAACAAACCTGCAACTGCTGCATGGAAATATTCTTATTTATTCTATMCTGATGAATTATTCATTCTTTTTCCACAGTCCCATAGCAAACCATGGCCTCCTTTTGCATGCCTTACGAGTTGTTCATCATTTATACTTCCATTAGTTTGACATTTTAAATATTTGCAAATTGCTTTCCCTGCTTTTCATAAAAAGATGAAATCAGAAAATTTAGATGATATAAACTCCTTGTACAGTAGCTTACCTCCTTAAAAATGGAAATCTGTATTTGCTTTTGTAGCTAAAATAATGAATTTATACTAATGAATTTATAATAATTTACAATTATTAATTAAATCAAKGTACTTGCTARAASTTATTATRGTCCTTCCTTTTCTACCCAAGCTACTCTTGGCAATGCAAAAATAGATTATTGTAGTAACTAATAAAACTAGCTATGGTTTAGGATGGATTTTATAATAAAGAAATCCCAAAGTAAATAAAATGTAAAGTAAAATCATTTAGCTATTCTACTAGTACAGTATCTGAAGTATACAAATCCAGAGATAAACCTGYAATGCTCATTTTTTGAGGCCATCCCAAGAAGTGGCTGATGAGGGAAGCTTACCAGGAATTTCACTTGAAACCAAAAAATGCTRCAAAGAAATTACTTGAGTTTATAAAAATCATCACCTGGCTCTTTCCTTCACCAAGACATTAAATTTCAGGTATTTTGCTTACACTCAAACTTCCTTATTTTAATCCAAAGTTTACCACATGTTACTAAATTTGTCCACTCAGGGGAGAGTTCTGTTTTTAAGAAGTGTGATGGAATGATGTAATCTACTGGATGATGGAGGGGAGGAGTTGGTCCCTACAAATAAAAGTGTTAGACACCCAATTCCCTCATCCCCTCTCCCTCCTCCATGTCCACCCTAAATCTACTCTTATCATTTAGGAACACAATATTTTCATATATTCATACAAGCAACCAAAGCATGGCATCTCCAGACAAAGATATTCTGCCATGGATGGTACAGACACAATCAGYTGAACTAGAGCAGAAAGGATCAACATCTCAGGATATTTTTATATACACTGGTATTGGGTTAATGAAACAAATTGAACAGTGAATGTGGAAYGTGAAGAACAGTGCAGGAAACCACAACCACGTTTGAAATCCTGGTGAGAGCAGAACAGCCAGAAGGAAAATCAGAAAATGTCAAAACCTGAACAATTGCTGGGTTTGGTTTTTTTTTCTTTTCTCCTTTTCTTTTCTGGGGGCAGGGGATAAATATCTGGTACATTAACTTAGGAAACTATGGGAAGTAAGGAATTTAAATGTAGTTGTAGGTTGTTTTTGGTTTTTTTTTTTTCTGGAAAGACAAATGATGGATGATTACTATTTCCAGTCATATTTACCACATGTTTAATTTCTGGTCATTGATAGCTTTGAAGTGCCAGGCATACTGCAGCCAGTTTCATAAAAAAATACTGAATTTCCTTTCATAAACACTTCAATTTGTAATTTACGAAGTCTTTCTAAGACACCAGCTGGTTCCTGTAACAGACCTTCCCTATTTGCACCCATCACAAAATAAAGAAATATTAAAGGAACTACATTGATTAACCACTAGCAACCTCCTTGTTTTCTCCCAGATGGAACATAAAACTAGTCATCACTCTGAACAACAAAATAAATAAAATTTCAAATACTTTAAATAACTCTCTGYGCCTTTTATAAAGCCTTTGAACATGTGGCTGCACACCAAGAAGCCAAAACCCCCAGACTGAGCAGCCTTGGTTTACTCAACACAGATTGGAAGGTCATGCCCAAAAAAGGTGGATTCATCACAGTGAAAGAGGCAGGTAATTCGAAAGATCTGGATCATGAGACCTAATTAAACCCTGGCGTAGCTCCACTGATRTATATTTGTCTGAACTGCTTACTTTCTGTTGTGTAACAGGAAGGCATTCACATGACTGCACAAGTCTGAGAACTGTAATAGTGGAAGGTCATTCCTYACAACTTCTCAGTTTTCCTCCAATCCCAGCTCCCTATGGTTTCATCTGGATTCTGCTATTTTATTTCTCTTCATTCCATCTTATTTACGAGTAATAAAGGATAAYAAAAATAATGATGCCATCAATGCATATAAAAAAAAACCAACACATTTATTCATTTTCTTGGAAACACCAAAAGGGTTGCACCAGCAGATGTGGTCAGTTAGGGAAGAGCAGATCTGTTGATAATGATGATGATGAAGGTGTCCTCTGAGACTTCACCTGTCCTTCTTCCCCGTGAAATAATTCTAGCCCCAAACCCACCTCACTCCAGCATTTTTCTGAAGTGGGATCACAGTTTGTGTCCCAGTATCCAGTCTGGGGATTTCATCCTGCTTAGCTGAGACAGAAAAATCTCATTACAGTGCTAAAAACTGGCTACTGGGTTGGAATATAAATTAATTTTGAGGAAAGCCTTGTTATCAGWGAATAAAAGGACTTCAAATTCCTGTTAAAAGACAGCATTTTCATCCTGGTTCTCAGCTGCTGCTTCTTGTATTATTTAGAACATAACTTCCAGACAAGGTTTTCTCAAAGTTATGGTTAYAAAGAAAAGGTATTTAAACGAAACCCTCATTATTGCCCAGAAGTTAATAAAATCAGTACTATGAATAGGTATCAGTGGACTGTTCACTAACAAAAAGGTGCAAGAGTAATTTGTGTTGTAGATATGGAAATAATCCTAGGACATTCTTTTGAATTTCTGCCGATTCTCCTGGGTTATTTTTTTTCCAAAACAGACCTGTACTGGAAGGCAGAATACCCAGCTCTCCCCAGCTGGAGAATTACAGAATCACAGCATGAGCCAGGTTGKCAAAGACCTTTGGGACCATCAAGTGCCATGTATGACCCAACAGCTCCTCATCAGCTAAACCATGGCACCGAGTGCCACATCCAGGCTCTGTYAAACCCCTCCAGGGCCGGTGACTCCACGCCTCCCCGGGCAGCCCGTCCCAGTGAAATTCTTCATGAAGATTCAGAAATGATACTTCAAACAATGCTTTCAGCCTGTTTTCTGTGAGGAYGAGGGCACTCCTTTGAGGCGGATTTCCAGGGCTGTGCTGCCCAGCCAGGTGTGTCTGTGTGCAGGCTGAGGGTCCCAGCCCAGGACCCTCCCGAGCTGCAGCGGCACCGCCAGCCCCAGCAGSAACCACCACGCTGCCAACAACAAAAGCCACTTGAGGACACAAAACGCTGCTGCTGTTGAAGCCTGGAGCCGAGTTGCAGTGATATTTCAACRAAATGACTTCTTTTCCAGAAGTGACACTTACACCCCTCCTCCAGACTCCCTGGAGACCGAGGCAGCTTTGCTCGGCAGCCGCAGAATCCTCCGCACGCTCCCCGYGCTGCTCTGCTCCTGCTTCCCTCCAGCATCACAGCAAAGGCCGCTGCAGACCAGGGTCTGGCCCCTGCCTGCCCCAGGAACATGCTCCTCCTCACTCAGGGAACGCCTCAGCCCCCACACGTTCTGTCTCCAGCTGGATTTTTAAATTCCAGATATCCCTGTGCTCAAGACACACCATGCTGCATAGAGAGGATGATYGCTGCTCATCCTTCCCTCCTTCTTCCCCAACACACTCTTCCATTTTTTTCCATGCTCTACAGATAATTCGTGGTTGGTACAATTGTGCTAATTGGACTAGTATGACAAGACTATCTCATACCCCGACTTCCCCTAGCAATTAAGTGGTTGGCACAGTGTCTTTTAATCATTTAATTAATCTAATTGTTAAACCCACTTTATTTTCCAAAGATTTTAAGATTGCCAGAGTATTGTATCCCAGTTCTTATGGCCCAGCACTCCACACGAGTCAAGTGCTTTTCCATTTTAGGAATATAGTGATTATTAAGATGAAAGTTTTTCTGTATCTCTCTGTCCTTTCCAAGTTATGAAACAAATGAACAAATATGCTGTGAGCTGAAAGACTAAAATTTGATTATGAAATGCAAAGTAGCCTGGTTTGGGGTTATTCTCAGGTCGYCTGGGAGTGATTCAGCAATGCTGGCACTATATGCACAACTTCAGAAAGGAAAATACACCAAAAACCCCTTAGTAATTCCCTCACAATTCAAAATGGATTTTAGTCTCCATATGTAGCTGACTGGAAAAGTCATATGCACAAAGAGATAAATTTTACTTCAGAGGGACCTGAACAGCAGAATTTTCTTCATGATGAAATGTTTCTCTGCTTCTCCAGAGCCTGAAAAATAACTTTCAGTTGCATGTTCTTGTCTAGACCTTCATCGCATGAAATTCCTCTTTAATAACCAYTTACTAAGATACCAACCATGGAAACATCTCTGCTTTCCAAGAGTGCTCCATAAATTATGTCCTAAAATGTGAAAACATGTGACTTCACAACACTGTAATTCTGACAGCCCATTTTCTTACTAGAGCATCCATTTGGGGGTTTTATTTGAACATTAGCTCCATTATCAATGGAATTAGTGGTACATAACACATAACACAATGCACACTTTAGAGTCTCTAGCCTGAAATTCATTGCTTTAAAACCAGTGGTATTTCTTGGGTGTGCAGATGCTGATGAATAAATACTTAATTCCCCTAACAAGTACATGTTCATTTGAAGAAAAATAGGACAAATTTAAAACTCATGGAAAGCTAGCCTCTAAAGTATCTCATTTTTCTCATGTTAGCTGAATATCTATCTTTGGATAAATGTAACTTGTTGAGCAGAGAGTTAACACCTCTAAGTGCTAAACCAGAATTAGGCACTGTGCTTATGAAGACCTCACATTTTCCTGCTGGTGACTATTTGCTATAATGGAGTTATAGGGAGGAGTCAAGGAGCAACAAAAGCCCCCCAGCCCACCCTAGGGGTACCAAAATTCAAGGCATTTCCTTCCATCCATCCATCCATCCATCCATCCATCCATCCATCCATCCATCCATCCATCCATCCATCTATCCATCCATCCATCATCCACAGACAGCAGAGGCAGAGCAGGGATCCAAGGATGTGGGTTTTGGATGTCCTTTTGGGGAAAAAAACAAACAAACAAACAAAAAAACAACAACCAAAAAACCAAAACCAACCTTAATTCCCTTTCTTTGGGAATTCRATCCAAGAAAACCAAGCCTGTGAGTGCCCAGGCACACAGCCCAGGGCTGGTGAGGGTTGGGACAAGGAGAAACAGCCGTGCCAGGAAAAACCTTGGCTCCAAACATGACCAAACTCGCTGGTGCCCAAGTCACACAGCAGAGCAGGTGAACCTGTCTCAGGTGGCTCCTCCTTAGGGAACCAATTATTTTACACCCCGTGGTGTGAAAATCCATAGCTGTGATAATGAGAGCTTGAATCTTTCAGGGTTAACTACCTCTTACAGCTCTTAAACACACCTTTAAAACCTTATTCTTCTGCTTACTTTATYATTATTCGGATTTTTAGGTGGTGTCCACACAGCCACTGAAGGGATGGTGATCCATGCACAGCTATCCACCTGGCTGGTCCATGGACTACTGGGTCACCCACACAGAAAACAGCAACTGACAGTGTATTTTTAAATGCATTATGTTATACAAGGAATGAGATTCAAAATTCAGCTGATGCAAGAATGATTGCTGAAACTTCTGCTTCACCATGTAATTCTTCATTGCACTTCATTAAAAAAAAAAAAAGAAAAAAAAATCAGCTAAACCTAGGAATATGGTATGAAAAATTGCCTTCATAAACAGTTTTATACATGCACAGATTGCATATAGAAACAGACTGGGTTTAAAGGAGAATTATGTGTATAYGTATCTTCACTAAAAATGGAGATTTTGCAGTGAAGGAACCGTTAAAAGCAAAGCAGGTATAAACTCCCTTGTTTATATAAATAAAGCAGGTCACATTACACTGATCCAAAAGAACAGCAAGCCTGTTYTCCCAAGGTCCCTGACTGAGTCTGTGAGTGCAGACCTGTCAGGGTCACCTTCACCTCAGCACTGTGTCCAAGATGGCCTAAAACACCAGAGATTAATGTGAGCACTTAGTGGTTGCAATAATCCATATTTCACTATATATAAAAAACTGGCTTCCTCCTCAGCTAACACAGAGAGGCTTACAGAAGAAAAAGGATAGATATATCCAGTTTAGCTCAGTTATTTAAAAGAATTATCTACAGGAGAGCAGCAGTCACCCATGTGCCACCTGAACAGCCCCCAGCCCACAATGTCTTTGGAATTAAATTTAAGCTCCAGGTTAAAACATAGCAGAATGAGAACTATGTAATGTACAGCCTGCAAACAAGAGAAAATGAGAACTGAAGTCAATTTGAAGCATTCTCCCCATACTAAACTACAACAGAGGCATTTTCCAGGAGGAGGAAAATGTGGTTTTTATTGGGATTGCTCTAAATGGCAGCCAAGGCACAGAACTCTGAAGCTCCCCCATTCCACCATTTCCTCTTCCTCACTTCCATTTCTAAGCCTTCCTATCCCTCAAAACAACTCCAGCCTTTTCACTCTCCAGGGACTGCAGCCCATCACACAAAAATAAGCAGGCTTCTGCAGGCAGAGGGTCCCAGGGGAGGGATATTAATGCTTCCTACAAAAGCTGACAAAACTTAAGTGTCAGGTAACAGTGGATAATTGTAGTACTTCATTTAACTGCCTCATCTACCCTAATAGCCTGCACAGAGCGAGTGCTGATGAGAGGGACTGCAGGTTCCTGGGATGGTGAAGTTTCTCTCCTGCAATTAACTCAGAGCTGCTCACCTGTATGCTTGATGTCCCTTGTGCCTCGAGCTTCACATGAAATGAGCAGAAAACACTTTTGATTTTCCCTGCAAGCACCACTCCATAGAAGGGACTTTCCAGGGTCTGTTTTCCAGAGAACACCCTTTTTTGTCATTCCTTGTGATTACCATTTGCATGGATATTTTACGAATCAAGATCATACACATCAGAGGCTGTTCTTACTTTCTATGCACTCAACTTGGTACCTCTTTAAAATGTCTGGAGTATTTCACTCCTACCCAGGTCTATTTCATCTGCTGCATAATTAAAACGTTACGGCTCCWGCCTGAAAATCCAAGAGAAAGCTGCAAAGTTTGTATAGAAGAAGGACAATCAAGGGGTTATTTTTTCCCTTAGTGGCCCCAGTTTGTTGCTATTCCTGTATGAACTTGTGTTTGCAGCACACTTTGTGCAACTATACACACAGCAAAATTCACATTTAGCACAAGTACTTCAGATTGGTGAAAACCTACCTAGAGCAAACTGCATGAAACAGCTTATAATCTTCAGACAGAAAACCCCCCTAAAACACTGTACAATGTGTGAAAAGGTGACAAATATCTGAYTTTAAATATACACAATATGAAGGTTGGAAAGAATTTTTTACTTCTCAGGCTAAGGTAGCACTATCRCAAACTGTTATCAGCCACAGGAATGAACTTGTACAGGTTTTCCAATTATTTTTAAAATCCTTCTTTATCCCCAGGACAGTGTGTGCATTTTTAGCATGACAAAGGCACACTTGATAAAGCACTGCAAAAAAACATCAAAAAAACCCAAACAGTGTCTTAYTACTTTTCTCAGTGTAATTGTTAAATCCTTCTCATCCCAAACAACCCTCAACTCCACCAGTGCCCATTACTGTGGTGCTCCTCAAGCACTCAAGTTTTGAGTGTATTGGTTATTTTGAAGCAGGAAACAACGTTTTAAAATAAAATAGAAAGAGTTTCTGCTGCAATAAAGTACCAAGGCAAAATTACAGGAGGCAAGGAAAGACTGCTTGGTGTTTTCCAATTTAAGCTGTACCATGGCTGGGACATGAAGAGAAATATATATAGTACCTGCAGGGAGACTTGGGGCATCCCCAAAATCCCAAACCTGGCCAGGCCCAACAGGTCTCACCACCATCTGCAGCTGGGARAAGGCTTTTGGGGTGACCTTGGGGGTCTCAGGAGGACAGGAGGATGGGGAAGGTAAATGTAAATGCTCCCATTAGTGTAGTTCTGAGTCACCTCCATCCCCACAATTAAAGAAGAAAGGGCAGAAAGTTCAGAATCTGACTGAAAAGAGCATCTTTAAACTGCCCACGGGTCTCAGAATCCTTGTAACCAGCATCTCACTCCAGAGATGGGAATGTTTTGCACAGGCAACCCTCCCCCATGCACTTTTTAGGCTGTTGCTTTTGGCTGAGGCTGCTGCTACAACAGGAAATAAAAATTATATTACTCAGGAAGGAAGCTAATGAGTTTCCCCTCCCCCCAACGCCATTAGRCACTTCCTGAATAAAGGAGAAGCACATTAATATAAAGAACAGCCCTACGTGAGCAACCAGGGGCTGAACAGCTCCGGGATTAAAGCTGAATTCCATCTCTGGAAGGACCAGGAATACCAGGTCAGCTGCCCTGGGGCACCACCTCACTGCCTGTGCCTCGTCCATCCTGCACTCAAACCACCCAAAGTCAGCCACGATTTCATCACTTCCTCTGCGAGAACATGCCAGCAGATAAAACAGCTCCTTGTAAGGAGTGTTTTCCATGTGCTTACTCTCTTCATTTTGCTTTATTGTTCTGAATTTAAGAGCCTGTTTCATAAAACCCCAAATCTGGGCTTTTATTGTTCTGTTTGTTTTGGGAGTTCCTTAGGCTGAGGATTTCTCAATCTGGGAAATATCCAGAGGCCAAAAAATAAACAAAACATCCAATGCCAGATTCATGGCAGCTTAGTGACTGGCCCTGCCATGTTATTAACAYTCAGCACTATTTTAAAGATGCAGCACCTCCTTCAGTGACCAGAATGTAAATGTTTTTGTGTCAATATTAAGACTTGTGTCATCAAGTTTTCAATGYAGTTCATCTGTATTAGGTACTTTGGACTGTARTTACCTCAATTAATTCTTGGCATGYTGTTTTGGTTTTTTWAAAATCAAGTTATAGTAAGTAATTTAATGCTTTTGCAACTTTGCAAAAAGGTAAGTGAGGACCATCTGAAATTTAAAATAAATACAGAGGAGGGAAGTTTTGCACCTGTTTCAACCTTCACAGGAGCAAACCTTCCCAGCAAAGGAGCACCACACAAACAAAATAACTGAGTTTAGAGCTATTCAGCATGAGCTTTTTTGACCAGGCCGGCATGACCAACAGAGACTGCTGCAGCACTTGGAAAATCTACTTTTTTGCTTTGGCTTATCCTGYTCTTACTCCCTTTTCTTTCTTGGCTAACAAATATCTAGTTTTCTTGCCTTCTTTAGGCTCCTCCCAATTCCTCAAGCCACCAGTACTTTTTACSTCTTTTCATTTACTTTAGTTGCTAAGACTTAATGGGAGCCTGGAAAAACAAACCACACTTTTGAGWTTTACTGGCAAAAACAAATGGGGAATAAAGGTGTCCCACCTGGTACCCTGTCTCTGCCACAGGCACAAAAAGATAAAACTAATGATAACAGAAGGATTTCCTGACACAGTTCCTCCAGCTTYTGTACTCTGTAACATCTTCTGTATCAAAACTATGGCTCATAGAATTATTTTATGTGCCAATCAGAGAGTTTTAATTTCAGACAAGACCTAACAGTGTAGAAAACAAAATAACTAAAAGTGTAACTGATATAATTTTACCTTTACACATCCTTTTCCTCGTGTTACAATATATCAGGCRTTTTATTGTGCTTACATGCTATAAGAGGACCATTTCCTTATCACACTGAGACACTCGAGAGTGTGTCTGACACTGGATGTTCCCTTTCCACCAGGAGCTGAGACACTTGGATTTTTGTGCTTCGAGGAAATCGAGATRCATCAAGAAGCCACCGTGACACGGGGCATGTGGAGCCTCAGGATTTAATTACAGGATCCTGTTTTCTAAAGAGAAGCCACACAAAACCATGTTTAGAAGCAACAGGAATGTGTGATTTAACCCATGTGGATTAAACTGCTTTGCTTCTCACTGCGGACGAACACTGTGTTACCTATGCCCATGAACAACACCTAAAAGGCAAAAAGATGGGGGAACAAAAAAGAAAATAAAAGAAGCCCAAATATTTCTTTTTAATTTGTTTACCCATTTAAGAAGCACAGCTATTATTTCCAGCCAGAACTAGCAGCCTTTGGCCACGGTTCTGAACATACCTAGGGAGTGTTGTGAACAACAAAACAAGTTTAAATTATTAAAGAGGAATTCTCCAGGAAGCAGGAGGATGAGCTGGGCAGAGGCCAGCACTACCAGCCAGGTTTTGTCATGGGGACCCTACCTAAGCTGGAGACCTGCACAACACAACTCTTGGACAAAAACAATACATCACTCACAGCAAAATAAAAGGTACACATGTGCACAAAACCTTCCACATCTCTTCCTCCCTGAAACTAAATGTTASTGAAAGGTTAAATTTCAGCTTGTGTTAATTCCACAGAAAAGCGGGATAACTCTGCAAGAAATTAATGCTAAATGAACCAAAATTCCCCCTAAAAAGAAAAGATTATGGTTTTTTGAATTGTTTGCCACATTGAAAATGTTACATGCTCTAAATTTGAGCACAAATATATCTGTTTGAGCATGTTTTTTCACACTCCTCACAGAGCCTGTCGTTAATCACCTGCCAAACATGCAACAGTTCCCAGCTTCTCCCAGCACAGCCCCTCTGCATCTGTGGCTCCTGATACCAGCACATTGTCCCAAGACCAGGCCAAACTGTAAACTCACAGAACGTTTACCCACAGTTTTTCTTATCAGTTTCAGCTAAGCAAGAACAAAATCTAACCTTCACACAACCTCCCAATTTGTTGCCCTACTATTAAACAACCACCTTTCCCTTCATTTAGAAGGCAAAGAACCTTTCATTTAGAAATTAAGGCACTAAACCGTTCAATTTCTCTGCCTTGGTTTGATTTATTTGATTTTTTTTTTCTCTGATAACATGTTGCAAACACAGCAAAGGGGACTAAAGATCTCTCCGAGATAAAAAAGGGTTTTTAAGTAGCACAGGAATTTTTAAACTTTGGCATTCCCCTGTGCACAGCCCTTTATCTAGCCTGCCGGTGATGCTCTGAGCCTGCCAGCCCCAGCCCAAAACACACACACTGCATCCTTAGATACAGATAAAATGTAAGCATTCTAAAAGGTGAGGACAAAGACAACAAGAAAACTTTATTCTAGGGGTTTGTTCCCTCCCTGGAAAGAAAGGACTTCCAAATAATGAAGCAGTAATTACTCTCACACCCYTATATTATCATTCATTTCACATGCCCTGTCATGCTTTTTGTTCAGAGAATTGCTCCAGYAGGCTTTAAAAAAAAAAGAAAAATCATAACTGCTTCATATCCATTTGTAATTCAGTAAGATTTTTCATTTTTGGTCTATCATACTGACACTGTCACTTAATATCCATATGAACAGCAAGCTTCCTTTCACCTGGAGATCCCCAAAGTGCTGGGCACAGAAATCTGTTTATCTTGATGGTATTCAACGTCTTTGAAATTAAGATACGAACATTCAAAGAATGCCTCCCACACCAAGCCTAAAGATAGAAATTTTTCATTCCCATTGTATATTCTGAACTCCAGAGCTGGCAGTTTCAGAGTTCGGAATTTCTGAGTGCACCGTTTTTGCTTCAGAAGAGAGAAAACACTGAACAATGACTTCATCACAGCTCAGAAAATATTTTAACCCTTGTTTAAAATGAGGTTCATTTTGTCCTCATACTTTTCCTCAGGGAGAAACCCACCTGCTCTGCATCACTTTGACTTGTTTATGAGGCATAAGGACAGCATTTATGTAGCACTAAGTCCCTGGTTCAGAGCCACACGATACAGCAAAAACCTCCTGAACTGAATTTCCAGAAGTAAGACACCTCAGTTCTGACAAACTGAGTCGTTGTGCTTCACTGCTGCAGTTAAGACTTCAAATAATACCACTGAAACAGAAATTTTAATATTTACAGCTAATAAAGGCATTGCACAGGGCTGTTTTGAAGTTAAATCCAACACTCTGAGGCACTGGAACTGTCCCAACTTTCAGCTTCATAGTAATGGCAATCCAAAATTTAAATAACTAAATTATAAAACTATTATAAAAGTAAAACTAAAGCTTTTCTTGACTAGATTTTCAAAAAGAGTAAATGAAGCTTCCCTGAAAAGTCACCTTGTTACTTAATGGCTCCTAACAGTTTCCTACAATCTTGCACATCCATTATATATTTAAATAAATAACGCTTTCTTTGGTGTAGTAATAACAATGAGGAGTATCTTAATAGAAATCAGCATTCTGTACTTGGAGGGGCAAAAAAACTCCAGACCAAGCAGGATATAACTTCTCTGGGGACCGAGGAGACCTTGTGTGTAAACTGTCAACTCCTTCCTCTTCCCTCAGCAGCAGGAAAGGAAACATTAAGGGTGGGACATCACTTGCTTCTCTTATAAAGAAATCCCGGGGATCACAGATACCACAGAAAAAATACCCSTATCACTAGCAGAAATGATTAATTYTATTCAGCAGGGAGAAAAACAAAAGCCCTGTAATTACAGTATTGCTAGCTTACACCGGAGGAGAGAGGTGGAGTAAATATAAAATAAGTACAGCTGGACTCTCTCTACTGCCTGGTAGCAAAGAGGGAAATAAACCCCTAGGATAAAGTTCTTCTTAAGAAATGGAGCAAGTTGAACTGTTAAAACCTCCCCAGAATTTAAGGGAAGACAGTGCACTTACRGCCATCTACAGTGCTTGCATCTGTCCCAGCTAAATCTCACTTAATGAGATTTAYGTCAATTTCATTCAAAATTAAGTTATGTTGGAAGAAGAACTTCTTACTCCAAAATTATTTAATTTACGACTTACAAGCAAGTACTGAGGTCAGACAAAACTGAGGGGCAGGGAACATCTGATCCTTTTCACTGCAGTGGGTGACTGAAATGAAGAGTTTTGAGGGATGATTTTAGAAAGGTCCGAGGTCCAAACCAATTTCTTGGTTTGTCTCCTGGTGCAACCTTCTCCTTTGTTTTTCACAGATGTCAACCAGCCTGTGACAGAGCCCCAGGGGCACCAGCAGCAGCTCCTGCCTGTGGTGGTTTCAAACCCATTTCAGACACTCCCTCTCACAGTGGGGTCTCGAGAAGAGCTTTAAAGAACGCATTTGTTTCACACATTGGCTGAGTAGGTGGGAGGAATGGAAGGGCCCCATGAAAAGCCCCTCCAGCTGCACCCCTGACCCCCATGGCAATGCCCAGCTGTGGGCACTGCTGGCCCTGAGGGGCTCTCTGCAAAATCAGGGACCACACGAGGGTCCTGGTCAGCATTRGAAGATGCTACACCTCCCACTGAGGCACCTCCAGATTTTTCTTTTTGTTCCAGAAACTTGGAAGGAGCTTCATTAGAGGGGATTAAAGGATAAACCTCAAGGATTATGATGAAAAGGTAGAAAGACAAGGTAGGGTTTTACCCACACTTGTCTCTGGTTGATCACCACATCCAGAAGAAGGTTCTACTTCTCTTCTTCTGGGAGAAGCAGCTAGAGTCACACTTAATTTTTACTGCTGCCACAGCAAAACAGCTTTCTGTGATGCCCAAATGGAATTATCTGTATTTCAGTCTGTGCATAGTGCATTAACTCATCTCAGTTAGCAAGATCTTGTATTCATTTTGTTCAATATTCAATTTACAATAAACACMCTTGAAAAGGAATTAAGCACTGTAMAAGAGTTTCAACYAGCACTGTCCTGCTAGTTTCAAAAGGTATTTCCAATTAAATACATTGTAACAGCTTAAATAAAAGAAAAAAACTGTAAATTCTACAGGAATAGCTGTCATCTGACGCAGAATAGTAAAACTGTGGCAAATATTCATAAAATAAACAGTCCTTTAAGAGCGTCCTTGGGTAATGGGCACAATCCAAGCAGAGKTTTGGAAAGAGATGGTTTTCCACCACACTTGGAACAGAAATATATCAAATAGATATATTTGTTGGCCTCACAAAGACATTCTAGGGCTGGTMGTACAGCTCAGAAGTCTGTGAAGCCAAGCTCAAAAACAAAGTAAGGCTCTTTGTTTGATAAAGAATATTTTCCATGTTGCTTCCTAAAGACTTTCTTATTTCAACATTTCTTTTATGAAAGAATGCACTGAAACTCCACTCACTTCAAACTTTGAAGACACCAAGATGACCAGGGCTCAAAACTTAACTAATTAAATACTAATCAATCAATTTTTGAGAAGACTCCTACTGACCAAAGTTCTAATTTAATGGTATGACGTGTTCTGAGGATCTAAACACAGAGGAAAAAAAGCTGGTAAGTAAAAATATTTATTCAGGAAAGTATTATGAAGTTATGAAGTTTATATAGGCTTGAAAAGAACATGAAATAATAAGTTCTTCTCCAATTCCAAAGAGAAGAAGGCAAAAATTCCCTGGAAATGTGAAATACAAAGGAAAGTATAAATACACCCATGATTATTAAATTATCAATAGCGCCTTTTCTTCACAATTAAACCTAATTCATTGTTTGAAGACATGTTTAAGTTTTTAACTGAACAGGTATGAATAAAGCAAGTCCTAAAAACAAAATTATAAAACATTATATTATTTTTAGATGATTTTTTAAAAATAAACTTTTAATTATCACCAACTTTTTGGATTTCTCAAAGGTTGCAGAACCATTTTAGAGCACATAAATGTCTTACAAATAACTGAAGCCAAAGTCTCATCTGATGCTAAAACATTATCACATTCTGCCAAGGTGCTGTGCTAATGGCTGTATGGGAAAAGTACAAAAATCAATGAAAATCTATTAAATCTAAAAGGTGCTCTTTTTTTTTTTCATCTGAAGAAGCGAAATTAAAAGTATGTSTGCAATTCACACCCTCCATGACTGGATTAAAAAAAGAGAAGAAACTGAAATCTTACAACCTGTGACAACATCTGAAGAGCCTTTATAATGAGAAGGGATACACCCCAAAAAATTGGATTTTACACAAGAAACCTTGCACAGTGACAGTCTGCAGAGTCATAGGTGATGAACATTTTCTGCAGCTGTAGAAATTGTAGATTTCTAACAAAACTAAAGCATGTGGAAATGTTCTTCTGAAATATGGCAAATAAGTTATCCACCTCTGAAATTATTTAGAAAATTAGCATCCTCCTCTCATCAAACGAGGTCATGTGCATCATTGTATTTAATTTATTTTACAGCTATAAAGAAAAAACTTAATGTCATTATATTATATATGGGAACCTCATTAACAACATCAGAAATTTCAGAACCATGGGGAGAAATAAATCAATGGAGGCTGGAGGATTTGGGAGAACTCATTGTGGGACCTTCTGTTTTTGCAATGTGTGTGTGTGTGCACAGGATATGACAACAATTTACAGCAGATTAGCAAAGATTAAAAAAAAATTAGAAGGCCAAAGATTACAAATAAGTCTGGGTCATTAGGATATTGAAAAGTAAAAGCCCAGGCTCACAGTGCTTTAAGGCACCCACAGCACTCAAAGCACCTGGAACTTGACTGCTCCASTGGAAAGATTGATTAGAGGAGCACAGAACTGGAAAAAGAAAGATTATCCATTTGTTTCCATGATGAACAATGATCATTGTAAAACATTGTAAAACAATTGCCAATATTTAGTCAATTCCCCTTAGGATTGGGCCCTTCCAATCTATTTCTCTGCTGCAGCCAGATTACATGGAGGCCACAAGAGAAGTAATTTTGGGTATTCTGGCATTGTTTAATTAACCAAAACCAAAGACTGACCTAACCACTGCTGAATAAAACAGCTTCTGCCCATCATTTCTAGCCTAAAAAAATACAAAAGAAAATGTTGCCATGGAAACCAGTCTATCCCAAAGGTATACTGCATTTTTCTAAATCCAAATTATACCAGTACCCATATTTCCCTTATTAGTGGAGATAAAATCTTTGTCACATTACACTGAGCATGGCCTCCACTCAGCACAACTAAAACCAGCGTAATTTTTAAACCAAATTATTAAGTAATGGTAAGAAGTATATATAAACTATGAGTTTGCTACTATGCAAAGGTATAAAATCTCYAGACAAATATGATAATGAAAGGCAAGCCACACAAGAAGACTGAAAACACCAAGTAACTGAAAATCAAAAAATTAAAATYACAAAGTCTCAAAAAATTAAGAAGGATCTGAGTGTTGATGTCAGCTTTTGGCTAATTTTCCAGGACTTTCAAATGCACACATTACCCTGATTCATGTCTGGACCTCAATGTTTATATGTATTTCATTTATTTGCTGCACCAAGGTCAAAATCTTTACAACCTGAAGAGTGTCCAGTATGTTTTGCCCAAACACTGCTGAAGATTAATTAAAAATGGCAAAAATCTTGCTCAAATCCTGCAGATTTAAAGCAAAATTAAAGCTTTTACTTTGCAGTTTGAGAGGCACTGTGATAGAAACCGCCCGGATCCAGGTCAGTCATGGAGCAGCAGGAATCCAGGCAGATGCAAAGGAACACCAGCCTCACTTCTGAGCAGATAAAATAGGAGCTGCTCAAGGGTTTTAGCTGCAGACTGTCTCAAGAGCATTCCTGCAAAAATGTGTTTATAAAGAACCCGGTGAAAATGGGAAATGGAAGATGTCTGCTTGCTGGACTCCCAACTCCAGCAGACACAAGCTCAAGAAATATTCCTCTGAAGGACCAGGACTTTCAGCCTGCACAAAGCAGGAGTGGAGCTACAAAAAACTGCCAAACACCCAAAATAAGAAGAGAGGCAGAAGAAGACTCTCAGGTCTCAGTTTCAACTCTTTCCAGTGACCATGTTGGCTTATTGACTCTAGGACACTCAAAAAATACACCTGGACTTGACACACTGGTCAACCTCTGCCTGGCATGGCCCAATGAAGAAAGCTTCTCAAAACCAGCCAAAATCCAGGAGGATTTGGTACAACAGAACCTTCTTGCTGCTAGAGGAGCAGTGGTGATGGGACCGGGGAGCCATTCAAGACTCTGATGGTAGTGGGGAAACACTTATTAATCACTGTGAAATACATGGACAGACAAGCCTAGAAATTGATTTGTTTCAAAATTCAGCAGATAATAAGAATCTGCTCAAATGTAATTCATTCTGGTGACCCATGCTGTAATCTGGAGCTGTTCACAAGGGCTTGAATCTCTGCTGAAAATGAGGCAGAGAGGGAAATCGACCTGGTGTTCACAACACCTCCGCTCCCATGGCCACACAGAACCTTTCCTGTCTCACAAAAATAAAGCTACTACGGAGTACAACTGGGGGGAAATCCAGGCTCTCTCCTAGGGCACGAACATTTCACTCTGCTTTCCCATGAGAGCTCAGGCAGTCAGTGGTTYTGATGCACTGACAGGTATTTGACCCAGAAACAAATAATCCAAAGGTGGTAACAAAGCTGCTGCTAACCTGGGGATTATTTGGACCCCCATCTCAAAATTTAAATTCCTATACGTGGCTGGCAATCCAAGCCTGTGACTATTTCAAGAGCATTTCTTTCAAAACCACATTGAAGTGGCCCATGAGGCTGCCCATGGTTTTGGGAGGCTGCCTCTTCTGAGCTTCACTTTTAAGACCAGAAAGAAACCACAATATATGGAAGGGGCTCATGAGACAGACACTCAGTGCATTTTTTTTTACAATGACTGTAATTATCAAAACGAATAACCAGAATGGTGGTTTTCTGCTCCACAATCTTCTCCCCTCTCTGCAGACTACCAAGAAACCCTGAGTGATAATGTATATGCAATAGCAGACTTCTGTGGGCGCAGTTTAACTTTTTTGTTAAATAGCATTCTGGTTGCTCGGTGAGAACATGAACAGAAAGGTCATTTTAAATAACTTAAAAAATGAAAACCTGACACAGGTCACTGTCAACAGCTGGCTTTTGTGAGCCTAATAAAAATTTTAAARTGTAAGATATATCATGGCCAAATAACACAGATTCTATCTGAGTCTTGCTTACAGTTCTTCAAAATTAGCAAACTAAAACTTCAATTTCTTTGTAATTTCACAAGATTGTCATGGAGTAAATTGAAACTGGAGAAAATTTTACCTGAGATTTTTATTGAGATTTATAAAGTTCACTCATGGGAATTTCCACCCAAAGACTCTAAGGGATACTGCAACTAACAAAACATCATGTATTTGTTGTTGCTAATCATCCAAACTGAATGTTCTTTAGATCATATTTAGGCAAACTACATCTTTTTTCAAGCCCCCGTCACAATCTTTCAACCATTTCTAATTAATGGCAACTAACATAACTAAAATAACTCACACTCTGAAGTTTTTGGAGTTATGGAAAATAAAGTTCCAACCTGGGCCTTCCCAGCAGTAATAAATCACTATAATCTTTCCTAAAAGGAGAAGATAGATAACCTTGTTTATTTTTTTTTTCTGAGTTTCAGCATGCACACTCTGAGGCACATGAAACCATTAATCACGTATGGAAAATCCATTTCTTTATTCACACAAGACTTGAACACATGGATTAGAACCTACAGATTRATGGTGTTTAAGGTTCTACGTGCACACCAATGGAAAAAGGTGTGATTGGGGAATTCAGAGTCTATGTTGCTGCCAAAGCAAGACCAGTGTCATCAATTGCTCAACAATACCCAAAACCCTTCAACAGCTCCACACTGAGCTCTGCAATATGACATTTCCCCACAATCCAGCAGAAGCAGTGAATAAAAGAGAGCTACAGTGAGAAAGGAAGCCAATTATCATCAAAAGGAGCAAAGGAGTGTTGATGGCAATCAGGTACRCCAAGATTCCTCTGACTCCATCCTTACTTCTATTTAAACAGTTGAAACTTCTCAGCCTATACTCATTTTTCTGCATTCTCAATTTAAYTCCATCTATATTTTCAGCCTTCTTCCCAGCACTTTGTTTTTGGTTCCAGGCTAATTGTGTCTTCAGACACCATTGCCTAGTGTATTCCTTGTACAATTTAAACCATTAAGGCAAAATTTCATTGTTTTATGCAAGTATTAAAACCTTCTTTTGCCTTTACCCAACAATCAAAAGAACAAATTTAAGCCCAAAATCCAGTATCTAAACCTCTTTTTGTCAGATGCTTTGTGATGGCTTTTTTCCATAAAAAAGCTGGTAAAGCCACAGCTGTTGCTGAGTATTTTTAAACAGGTGCATTTCTTTTTGTGCTGCTGGATAAGATAGCCAAAATTTAAAATGACAATAAATTAAAGCTCATTATTGTCACAGTAATGGCAGAGTAATGTGTTTAAATGGCACTTAGAGATTGTGTCTTCTGAAGTCAGCATTAATTACACCTGTGCTACCTATCACTGATTTACTYGAAAAATTACAGCCCGTGGTGAGGCTTGAGAAAATCTTGACTTGATCTCATGTGTAACCTCTGTATTTTTAAATAAAGGACACATCTAGAGACAAAATATAATTAATATAATGTAARCCATCACCCAAAATAACAGAATGAGTGACAGGATGGCACAACACAACATTACAGCAACTCAATTTACAACTCCTGTTTTCAGGGAATTCGGTTTATTTCCGTAATAAATGATTACTTGGAAGATTTATAACTCTGTTCCAAGGTAAGTACAGTAGGAATAGTTTCCCTCAGGAAGGACTGCAAGATTACATCAATAAGCAGGTCCCTGCTGATTCTTTTAACCACTTAGGACTTGATGTTCTGATATCCAAGATGATTTCATATCAAACTCAGCAAATACCCTTTTTTGGTGTGACCTCAGAGAGATTTCAGCAGCCAGACAGCAGAGCAGGGAGCACAGAGGCAGAAATGTCTGAGTCCTGCTCGTACAAACAGCATTTGGATGCTGTTGCTTCTGCTCCTCCTAAATTTTCATGGATTTCATTTGGAGGAAARATCTCCAACAGTAGCAAAATGTAAGATTCTCACAATTACACACACTTCCAAGGACTGTAAAAAATTCTACTACCCAAACTCAATAAAGCAGCTRTACTTTTACAGGAGTACAAGAGACTATTTCATGGTTACAATCCTGCAGATCCACCACATACTGATATTTTCCTGAAATGTGCTACCTAAGTAGATGAAACACCACTGAATTTTTATTTTTTTTTTTAAAGCCATGAATCTTTCATGCAACCAAGGTGTCCCAGTACTTTTGTCACCCTCTGCCAAATTTCAGATTCRTATAAACAGCTGTCTTGAGTTGATGAAATGGTTGAGGTTTTTAATCATGACAGTGTTTTATGTCTTCCACATTCAAAGAAAAGTTGAACCTAAGAATCCTAACTGTGTAGAACACAGGTGAACAGCATCACAAGTAAAGCAGAATGGTTTAGAGAGCTGGAGATTAAGATCAAGGAGGACTAATGCAAATGTTTGCAGCAATCTCAATTAGGAGTTGTCATTCTGACAAAGCATTACTGTGTGAATGGTGTGGTTTTCATTCAACCTATGATGCATATCTTTACATTTGTATTTTCATTTGTATATTCATTTTAAAATTCACATATAATTGCATTTATATCTGTGTGTAACACACTATTCAACATGACATTGTGCTTTATTCCCAGTAATACACTACACTGAAAACKTCAGTAATTGCCTGTGAATTTTCCAGAGGTACAATTTTACTGTACTACTTCTTCTTAATGCCCAAGATAAACTGTAAAAGTGTCCACCTCAAAAGCCACCACTTTCACCTCCTGCTACTGCCCCAACAGAGCTTTTCTTACACATGTAAAATCATGAAAAATCCCTCAAAATCAGGCAAGTTATCTTAGAATCATCAGTTTGGTCATTGTGGGGCAGCCTGAGATAACAGGACAAAATGCAGTAAACAAGAAGTAATTCTTTCAAGGTGTCCACAGAGGGAAATAAGCCAAATAAAGCTAATTATTACATGGATTCCTCTTAAAAAGTAGAAGAAGGAAAAATTTGTAGCTACTTCCCTTTGCTTCCATCTACTCTGCATGGCTTGGAACCAAGTCCTCAGTTTCTTCCAGTTAACTTTGTTCTTATCTTTAATGTCTTTAATATCCGTCATTTTTGATCCCTGCAAAGCTTGCAGTGCTGTCAGCATTACTGCCACTGAGAACAAGTATCCCCATTTCTAGCAAGTACTACAGGATCACCAAGTAAYTTAAGTTGGAGGAGACTTCTAGAATTCCTCTACTCCCGCCTTCCCAAAGCTGGTTCAGCTGAGCGGGGACTTGACCAGAAAAGCTCTGAGTATCCCAAAAAATGACACCACAACTTCTCTGGGCAACCTGTGCCAGAGTTTTGTCAAAGCTGATGTAAAAATAGGTTTTCCTTATTTTTACCTGAAATTTCCTATGTTCTGCTCAAACCTTGTTTAGGTCAAATCACCCAGTAGAATGGACTTCTGAAATAATTTGCCTGTTTAATTTGCGCTATTCATACAACCTGAAAACATATAAAACATGCTCTCTGTGCATTTAATTTACACTGTCATTTTCTTTTTAAATTAGAGASGGAATGAATTGTTACATGAGAATCATTAGATCCAATGAGCACACTGCATTGGTGAGGCAAGACCATGATCAAAAACCTGGAGGGAGAGYTCCAGACTGCAAAGCATAAACAAACCTTTCATATATTTCAGGTTTTTCATGGAACTAACACAAAGCTTCAACTGCATCCAAAGTAGAGCAGGTGGAATTTAAAATTCCATCTCACTGGGAGAAAATAACAAGATATAAACATTGGAATAAAATTCATACCTACAAATTAATATTTAACAGATATGATTTCTTAGGATAACTTACTCTTGAAACAAAGCTTATTTTCTTTTACAAGACATAAAGAAGTAAAATTAATGGCTATTTTATGTGGTGGAACAAAATTTTGAAGCCTCAAGAAGTATATATAAGCTATGAGTTTGCTAACATGCAAAGATATAAAATCTCTAG
The DNA here is from genome assembly GCA_014549065.1 of Cardinalis cardinalis. NCBI lineage: Eukaryota > Metazoa > Chordata > Aves > Passeriformes > Cardinalidae > Cardinalis > Cardinalis cardinalis. The sequence goes on from JACDOX010000334.1 coordinate 333,542, forward strand.
ACAATATGACAATGAATGGCCAATCACACAAGAAGACAAGAAAACACCAAGTAACTGAAAATCAAAAAACAAAATATCACAAAGTCTCAAAAAACTGAGAAGGATCTGAGTGTTGATGTCAGCTTTTGGCTAATTTCTTAAGTTAAAAATGAAGTGCATAGCAGAATCTGCCATGGTTCTGCTCCCAAGAAGCTTTAGTGCTCCATAATGATCCCTCTTGTCCCACCATGAGCCAATTTTGTCAGTGTAGCTGATCTGACCCAGGATCTCACTTGCCATTCCACCCCAACAGTAACTGGAATTTTACCAGTGGAATTTTGCCCCTACCAGCAGGAACTGGAATTTTCTTTTTAATCCTCTTCAAAGGCTTGTTTACAGGTTGTTTTTRTGGTTTTGGGGTTTTTTTTTGGTTTTGTTTTTAGATCATTAAATGAAAGGAACAGATTCAATGGCTCTGACATGAAAATATCTCATAAAGGAAGAGCTTTAAAACCTTATCTCACAGGATTTAAGGACTTTGATACTCAAGGACAGAGCTGTAAGAATTCAGTACAAAAATCCTTGTAAAATCTGAACTTAGGGATGTAAAGAGAAGTTTGGACATGAGCCCGGCCAGGATTTTCTCTCTTGATTTTGTGCTGAAAACTACTTTGAGTGAAGAACTTGTGGGTGGACATTATAAACCAGATTGAAGTACAGTATAAGCATGTGCACAGATGGACAGATGTCAGAACCTGCAAATGTTACCACTTGAGTAGGACTAAAACTAAATTAATTAATTGTGGCACCCTTATTTTGTTGTCGTCTATAAATATTAGGCAAAACTTTAATTAAATTAAAAATAAAATTCACATTATTTTTTTTTTCTGGCAACAGATGTAATATGTAATTATTAAGGCCTTACTATTCAGACTGTCTTAGTATATGAACCAAACTATTTATTATTTATTATTATTATTAAGAAAATAAATAACTCATGCTTTGAAATACAGCATTTACTGAGGTACCAGGAGCCAGCCTGCTTTATGGCTGAGGCTTTTAAAGGAGGAGGGTGTCAGCAATTTTAGAGGAAGAAAAACTTTTGCCTCTGTCAGAATGATATTTCCTTTTATTTGTGACACCTTTCAGCTTTGGAAAACACTGAACATTTTCTCTTCTCTGCTTGTTTTTAAGTTATTTTCTAACTAAAAGCTCAGAAAACTGTTGCAACTCTTCCAAACCAAGTCTGACTGTGACCTAAGGAGGTCAATCCCATGAGGACCTGTGCAAACCCTTCATGGAACACTGGGAAACACAGGGAAGGTGAAAGGTATTTGTACATTTATGGCCATTGAAGGAGAGTTCAATAAAATTTGGCAATTTCATGAAGTTGAAGGTTTCAGCAGTGAAGGAACAGAATATCAATGGTGAAGAAACAGATGGACAGGATGACCCTCAAAGGGATAAAATTTATCAARTGTTAACTTCAAAATGGATAGCACACCTACAAATATGTATTTTAATCAATCTTGGCAGAATAAATATATAACAATAAAGAGTGATTATAAGACCATGAAAGCAAACATAARTGTGGAATTTGAAGTAATTTTGGTAAAGCACAGGAAACCACTGATGTCAGTCCAGAAATGATCTGTGAGATCCCAGATGGGACATGGAAAACTGTGACCATTAAGTAAAATTAATTTGGACTGTAACAGAATTAAAGAAACACAGAGGCAAGAGGTTTGATCASTAATGGTGGTGGAGAGCTAATCAGGCTTATATGGCTATTTATGAACCATAACTAATTTCACAATGGACATTCAGAAAACTGGCAGAACCCATTGAAGACAGAGCCTTTTCATATTGAAAATATTCTTTTGATTCTGACATCTTTTGAAGCAAAGTTTTATATATCTGTATAAAATTAACCAAAAATTAACAAATTCAACCCCCTTCATAGTTTTGGATGGGAGGGGTCAGGTTGTGACAACTGGTTTACCCAGATTTCAATACAAAATCATCAATTAAAACTAAAATATGTAYATATTAATAGAAAGTTTGTTCCAGCTTCTGGGTTTTTTTGCACAAAAGTTTCCCTTACATCTGCCACTCTCCTAAAAGTTGAAAAAATGGTAAAGATGCTCATGCCTGCGTTCCCACACCACAGTATTTTGTAATACTCTTGTGCAACATGGTCAAAGGCTCTTGTGACCAAAATAACTCCAGATAAATTCCTAGCAAACAGAACTGTAAATATTGTTGTACTCCTTTTGCCTTTGATCAGGCTACACTCTGTTACCCCGGCTGAAAACCTGCCCCAAAATATTAATGTCAAACTCTGRTTCCAGCAGCACAGAACGGGGCAGGGGGGAACAGAAGACTGAGAAAACTAAGGTTAAGTGTTTTTTGAAAGTTTGACCAGAGCAAAGTTAGTACTCTATTAGATTGTTTCCATTACTTCCTCTTTATAGTACTAATAATGTATGTTCTTTAATACTTAAGACCATTAAAAATTTTTGGAGATGGCAATATTCACTTCCCCCATTTTACAGGACAACACTTTTTGGGGAAAAAATGTTAACAAGATAAGACAATGGCAAAAGGGGGTGCAGGCACGAGATCTCAGAACTCCCAGTCCCACACCCAACCCTTTTTATCACATTGTTTCTTCCTTAAACCACGTGTTGTACTCATGACTGGACGTAACTGCAGCAGGCCTCTGTGCAAGAATGATTATTATTTTTAAGGTCCAAGRAAATTGTTTCTTTGGATTTAAGGATCTAAGAAAAAAACACTTGAAGAAAAGTGGAAAGGAAGTGGAGGGAACTAGTGAAAAGGCAATCGTGTTCAGAAATAAACAAACAYTGTCTTGACATCTTGTTTCATCCACAAGGTGAGAATATCTTACCCTGCCCACTTGTGGTGCAGGTTAGGGGAAGGTACTCGAGACAAAATGGCTTTACTAATGTCCACCTASAGAAGTGGAAAATTCCATTTCAGCAACAGACACTCAAGAACTGCCCAAAATCAAGAGAATATCCTTGAACTTCAATACACATCTATGATGCTGTTTTCTAAAATAAACAAATACAGCTGATGCAATGCCAGTAACTGATTGATTCTGTGTTAAATAGAATTATCTTAAGAATCTTTAAGGGAGACTCCCATAAGGTTCGAGAGCTACTGATCCACAGGAGCAAGAGACCAAGGAGCAGGAACCTGCTGTTTCAGGACCCAGGGCATSCCTCTGTCYGTCCTGAGCAGCCCAGACCCTGCCAGGGGGCTCAGGGACCCTGGCACAGAGCCCAGAATGCCCCTGTGGGTTTGATTATGACCCGTGGAGCAGGTGACCAACCTCAGATGAAGAGCTGCAAGCCACAACAGTTTAGGTAGAATATTAGTGAAGTTATCACAGGGTGAAGCAGTAGATTTTGGGGTTTTTAGAATGGGGGTTCAGGGGGCAAGATGGAGGGATCTGGGTGTGTCCAGCCTTTCTCCTTCTTCTTCTTCTTGGCCTCCATCTTCTGGGTGATGTTGGCACTTTTGGATTGGTTTAGAGCAGAAGCTCACTGTCTAACATAGGTGATGGGTATTGGGAAGTCACTGTAAATACTGTACATGTAGTGTTCAGTATAAAAAGATAACACTGCCCTGGGGCAGGCAGAGTGCCTGGGACTGTCCTGCTGAGCAGACCTGGGCAGGACAGGAGAAAGAATTTTATAGATAAGGAACAACAAACAACCTTGAGACCGAGAAATGAAGAGCTCTGACTCCTTCTTTGAGCACTGGGCTGGGAACAGAGACTCTCTAACATTTCTCAGGGTCACTGTGACCAGTTAGAGACCCCTGACACTGCTGGACACAGGAAAGGGACAGAAGGAAATGCACCGGCAGTGGGAAAGGAGAGGTGACCTTGGAAGAGTCTGGAGGTGAGTATGGGTTGTGTAGGAATTGGGCTGAGGAAGGACAAGGCAGAGCTGGAGCTGAGCCTCTCAGGAGACACACAGAATAACACAAAAGGCTTCTACAGGTCTGTCAGACAGGAGGTCAGAGCTGCCAAGCCACTCTCCAGTTTACTGGAAATGTCCTGGCAGTCAGGTGAAGTCCCAGGTGACTGGAAAAAGGGAAATGTTGCCCCCTTCTTTAGAAAGGGTGGAAAGGAGGACTCTGGGACCCTGCCCTGCCAGCCTCCCTCTGTGCTGGGAAGGTCCTGGACWGCCCCTCCTGGAAGCTCTACTGAGGTGGAGAGGACAGGAGGGAACATGGGACACGGCCTCACCACGGGCCAAGCCCTGCCTGACCAAGCCTGTGTGTCACCATGACATTTTTCTGAAAAATTCTCTTTGCCCAGGATTTTCTCCTGGAAAGCTGAGAAGCCTCAGAGACGAATGGAAACAATAATTATCTGATTGCTGTTCCTGTGTTTGCTGCTTTGGAATGTGGCTTGGACATTGTTTACCAACAGGTGAATGTTTGACTGGTTCCATGTGAATTGTTTTAATTTAATGACCAATCATGGTCCTGCTGGGTCAAGGCTCTGAGGAGTCAAGGGTTTTTCTTCATCATTCTTGCTAAGCCTTCTGATGTATCCTCTCTCTTTATTTAGTATAGTTTTAGGATAGCATTCTTTTATATAATATAGTATCATAAAATAATAAATCAGCCTTCTGAGAACACGGAGTCAAATTCTCAACTTCACTTCATCCTGGGGACCTCACAAACACCACACCTGTGGCCTTCTCTGATGGGGTGGCTCCATCAGTGGACAAGGGAGGGCTGCAGATGTCATTTACTGGGACTGCTGCAAAGCCTTTGGCACAGACACCCACAACATCCTGCTCCCTGCATTGGACAGWGATGGWTTWGGMTGCTATGTGGATAAGGAAYTGGCTGGATGGGCACGTCCATAGGGGACTGGAAAAAAAGTCAAAATCCTGATGGACACCAGTGACCAGTGATGTCCCTCAGGAGTCTGTGCAGGCACCAGTGATATTTAATATCAGTGACACAGACAGAGGCATCCAGGCACCCCAGATGGTGACACCAAGCTCAGTGTGCAGGGATACCCCTGAGGGACAGGATGGCATCCAGAGGACCTGGACATCGCAGGAGTGGCCCATGGGGATCTCAGAAGGTTAACCAAGCCAGGGCTGATGCTGAGACCCTGGCACAGGGTGCCCAGAGCAGCTGGGGCTGCCCCTGCACCCCTGGCACTGCCCAAGGCCAGGCTGGACACTGGGACAGGGGAAGGTGTCCCTGCCATGGCAGGGGTGGAATGGATGGGCTTTAAATCCCCTTCCCACCCCAACCACTTGGTGTGTGATTCTGTGATTCTATAGGACACAAAACACAAAATTATGCTGCTTATGTTCTTCTTGGGAAAAAACCACCTAAACAAATAAACGCCAAAAACTAAAATTACTGTACAATGGGTAAAGCAACAGCAAAAATTCCTGCTATAAAATGCTGGTGAACTAATGTACTTAAGCTCATACTGAATTACATTTTCCCATAAATGATCTAAACATCAATACTCAGAGATATTTACTTTCTCTTCACTCTCACTGCATCACCTCATGTTTATTCTGGAAGAGACTCTGTCTTGAAGACATTGTCTGCAGTTGCCTTAAATATTACTTTATACAAGGGGTTTTGTGCATTAATACTGCCTGAAAGAAAAACCCAAAAAATCCTTTCACTGTCCAGAAGTCTCACAATTTCTTTCCCACCAAAAGACATCTGCAAGTATCAAATAAAAAAGAGTCTTTTAAAATGTAAAAATATCTTAAACTAAGGACACTTTGATGTGAAAACAAAGTCATCAGACACTACTTTGAAAAGTGTCCCCTTCACAGGAGTGCTGCTACACAGGAGTAATGGAATGGCTGAAAATATTTCTGTATTTTATCTTTTTAGAAGATGGATTTCAAGAGGCATCAGCTGATGGAGCAAGCAACTCATCAGTGAAGGGTTAAATGAAAAACTGTGTCACAGCAAAGCCATAAAATTTGTTTCCTTACATAAAAAATGAATCTTATGCTAAGATTATTTAATCCTGCCCTGGTTCAGAAGGTTTCCACGCCTTCTGTGAGTTCAGGCTCTGCACTGAAGAGCTTCCCATGGTGTGTACACAGGAACCCTGAGCACACCCCAGCCCTCCAACAGCAATAATTTAATGATCTGAGCCACCACCAGCAACAGGCACTGCATGCACAGTTTCGAGAACATTAACCTCCTCCTTCACCATTCAAAATCCAATTACCCACCCAGCCTACAAGCATCACAATTACTCTTAATTWAAAAAAAAAAAATCAGTAGCATCTAATATTATAAGCTTATTGTGCAATTATTTCCCATAACAAATGTACCATTTGAAATAATTGTTCAGAATCCTTTCTGGAAAGCAATCCCAAACCAAAGCTGGTTCTGTGCGGCCCAAAAAGCGCTTTTATCTTAGGAGTATGGGCAAGAGGTTGGAAAGAAGAAAACCTCTGGTGGTTGCAATGAACATTATTGCACACAGAAGCCAGATGAGGCCCTAATGCACATTTTTCATGATGAGTTTATAAAATTTTCCATACTGATTCCCACTGTTTATTATGCAAGCCTTACACAAGCTTATTTTCTGTGTTATCATAAATAATTTGAAACTGAGAGATATGGTGGTTTTTTATAACTAAGGAGAGAACTTCCTCAAATTGCAGTTTCAGAAATACTTTTTGCAAAAAGAAAGTGAAAAAAAAAATCTCACAAATACAACATAAGAATGTTAAATACAAGAAGTTTGTGTGAGAAAAACTGGTTAGTCTGAGCCCTGGATTTACACATCACATGTACAATTAAGCAGTGTTTTTTACAGATGGTGTATTTTGTCAAACTTTTAAACAATTATTTTCTGCACATACTAATTTATATAGCAATTATATTATTATATATAAGCAGAATTAAACATTTCAGTGGCAGGAGTGCAAACCAAACAGCAGTATGCCAACAATTAGAACACTTTACTAAGCTCTGGAAACAGTGGAATTCTTCAAGGACAATTCTAAGAACCGTGTAAAATGCTGAACCACACAAGTTCTGAACCGAATATTTATGATACTCAACACCCACTTCCTAACACAGATTGTTTAAAATTATTCCATCTGTGGATACAGGCACTCAAACAGATGAAAATGTTTGATCATAGAGGGCTCACCAACCTTACTGGAGCATCACAAGATCCAATAGCCAGAGGTTACAGTTATATTGTTAAAACTGAGGATTATTCAGCATTTAAGTGTTGTTWCCAAGAAGTCAGGATTATGAAACACAGAACTCACCCACCAAAAGAGGTTGTGGGCTTAAYATTGCCTGGCAGTTGTTCAGGTAAGCCTTTTTGTAATGTTCCCTACCCACTTGGAGAAAAAATTTTCAGCTGTGCCCAGAGCCCCAGTTTCTCTGCTTCTTTCCTTCTTTTGCCCTGGGGAGAAAGGAGATGCTTCCTCTGCCCCAGTGTGCTTGGAACAGCTGTGAGCCTGTGTGATGGCACCAGTCAGGGCAAAATATCCTCCCCAGTGAACCYGCAGTGCTCCAGACCCTCTCTGGAGGGTTACACCTGTTCTGTGCTGCACTTCAGGGGTTGGTCCTGACTTTTAAAGAAYAGACTGCTTATTTTCCAGGCTATTTTTGATAAACTTTTAGAAAATTTTAGTCCTCTTTTCCCTTCTCATTTTCCCTTGAACACTCCTTGCTGAAATTTACATTCTTTACTATTCACTTCATGAAAATATTTCAGAATTCCCTGTGATTCTCCTTTGAAGAACATTTTTCACTTCTCTAGTAAAGCATCCCATCTTACCTGTCCTTGCTGTTAAGTGGAACACTGACCTTTAAGAAACTGCTGGTTTTTCTCAGACCATGCCTCCACTAGACCTTTTTAGCTTTTAACCTCAGTGTCTGTCTGATTAACTATCTGATTTTACTTCCTCTAAAGCTTAGTMTCCTCTGTGCTGCCTCTTGGTTCTCTATCTCCCCCTAGGATGTTGAATTTAATTATACTGTAATTATTATTAAACTGGTGGCTCAGCCATTCCATCTGAAATTAACTTCAGTTAGGTATTTAGCATTAAACTGAGAATAATGTTGGCTCTCCAACTAAGTGTTCTGGACAAGTTCTTTAATGTGCTGAAAAAACATACCTGAAGTTTTGTGCTATTCACCCAGTTMATGCCAAACTGAAGTCCTCCATTATTGTAACAATTTAGACAAGATTGCACAGACTCTCCATCCCTCTCTGCTGGCACACCAGTATCCTTTCCTCGGCTCATGTCTGAATTATGCAGTTTATTTAGTTTCTTTCACTYGGGAGTGAAACTCTGAGAGCCTCTAAATCTGCCAGCTGACAGTGGCTGTGTAAAGAAATAAGTGAAACTTGAATAAAATAAGCATTACTCGAGCTATAGACTGACTGCACTCCTCACTTCTCACTTTCACACACAAATACACAGCACATCTGAAAATATGCCCCAAAACATCTATATTTAACCTTTGCCTGCAGGTGCTAATAAATTTCAGACTGTCTTAAGGCTTTTTTTTTATTTGCAATGAGYTCCCCATGCCTATTATCACCTACCATTTGCAGTTTGATAAAAAAAAAGGACCCAGGCAAATCAGAATGGATGATGGGGGAGGTTGTATAAATAAAAAGGAGGTAATTTTTACTACAGGTAATTTATGCTTTAAACAGAGACAGGAGATCTGAGAAAAGGACAGTATTGCCCAGTTTACAGAGGCAGAGAAATTATCTTCATACAGAATTCTGCCTCAGAGGTGGGCATTTTCCTCAGCCCTCCCCACATGACTCTCATGTGGAGATAAAGATGTATAAATAATTACAAGGTTATCCTTTCCTTCTGCATTGTAAGGGAAGGAATAAAAGGAAACCACTTGAAGTCCTCCCTCTACCTCTGAACCAGCTGAAGGAAAAGGAGTTAATCAAAATACACAAAACCTGAAAACCACACTCAACAACTTCTGAGTGCTCTCTTTTATGGCTTTTAACATTTACTATTTTGCCATTTCAAGAACTTACTGAAATTCTTATACCCAGACTACTTGAAAAGACCAGGAAAAACATTCACTGTCTGTGTTTACTGTCTGAACTTATTCCCACATTCTTTGATTAAATAAACGTTGTAAGTGCAATCATACCTGTTCTTTATTCTGTATGGTGCCTGACAAATATAATTTCTGCAATATATGAAACACAGTGATTCTGATACTTAAAAGTCTGATGGTGAATTATGAAATAAATCAGTAACACACACCAAAGAGGCTGACTTTGAAACTGGAAAATTCTGTGTCATTGGCAGTGCCAGGAATAGCTTCCCAGAGGACTTTTAAAATTCCTGTATAATCTGGCTTTATCACTGCTTTTTCTTCTGTGGCAGAACAATAATTAGAATTACATTAGAATAAATAAAAGTTTACTTCCCTCTCCAGTGTAGCAACAGAAAACTTTTGTTGCTAGTCAGGTGGGTCTCACATTTGGAGAGCAAAGAGACAGAAAGAAATGCCCGMAGAGTAGGAAAATCTGAAAATGTCTCATCTAAAATACATCAATAATAAGATATTACCTGAGATCTAATCTTCCAGAGCTGAACCTGTGGGCAAGAGTTCACTTTCAGGCTGTATCATGGCTAACTGAAAAGGTTATAGCTGTGTTCGAACAATCTTATTTATTACTACTACTACTACTATTATTATTATTATTATTATTATTATTATTATTATTATTGTTATTGTTATTGTTATTGTTATTGTTATTGTTATTATTACTATTATTATTACTATTATTATTACTATTATTATTACTATTATTATTACTATTACTATGTTTGTATTTTCTATTATGGAGTCCCTATTTTACTCAGACAAGATCTTTCAAATCTGCATGGAGAGGGCAACAGCTCTTTTTTTTCAATGATGCTGAGTGGAAAATATTTTCTCCTTTGTTTATTCTATTTTTCCTGTGCTGTACATGAGGATGAACATTCAGAGTATTAAAATAACTCAATCATTGTTTTAAAAAACAAACACGTGCACCCGAGGGGAATAATCCTTCCTGAATTTCTTCCTCAGATCTACCCAGATCCAATTCAGAGAACTCTTTTCCTCTTACAGATGAGAGAGGAAGAGATGCACACACTCTTGCTTCTTCATGTTTAAGGTTTTCTTTTTAATTTCTCTTTGATATTTCAAACTGTGTGACAAGTTTCAACTATAAACTCTAGAAAATAGACTTCTCTTTTCTCAGCAAGGGGGGTTACTCTTCCTGCTGGGAAGGGCAGAAAACAAGCTAATAACRTTAAGGTTTTGTGGAACCTCTCCAAAGTTTGGGATGCATTGAAGCTGCACTTGAACAGGGACATTAAGAGCTGGTTGCTTGGMGGTCTGCACCCTTGGGAGATAAGGGATCACCTCACTTCTTCTGCATGGAATAGGTATAAAAGTGGCAGAATTAGTACAAAAAGTGGCAGGCAAAGACTTGGAGGGGGGGAAAAAGCTTTTCCTTCTATAGTCAGAGCAGTGGATTCACAGCCAGGACACTTGAAGCTGCAAAGAATGAACTGAGAGAAAACTGCAGAATAAAAACGCAATCCGTTTCAGGGGAAATAACCCTAATATATTTAATAGTATCCTCTGTGTTCTACAATGTTGTTAATGACACTAACATGACTTTCTTGAGAAATAAGACTACCTGACTGTTTTAAGAAAAGTTTCTAAATATTGAACAGATATCAATGTAAAATTCCTAATCAACCCCATTACCATATTTGAACCCACAGCACACAGCACTGAACTGGTAAGCAAGTTCCTTACAGAAAAAAACATACTTTGGAAGAGCTAAAATTCTTCAAACTTAAAGTTACATTGGTATTTGGTATTTTGGTGATTTTTTCAAAAAACTTACTAATATAATAGGGCACGTCTTTGACTCCTGTGATCTATTTTAATTCAACTTCCTGGTTTAAACATTTTCCATGCACAGTTTTTGGTCATAAGGTCTTATTCACTGTCCAGCCTAAGCTGTGGCTGCTCCTGGATCCCTGGCAGTGCCCAAGGCCAGGCTGGACACTGGGGCTTGGCRCAGCCTGGGACAATGGAAGGTGTCCCTGCCAGGGCAGGGGTGGCTTTGAGGTACCTCCCACCCCAACCATTCCAGAATTCCGTGATTCTAAGGAGTTGCAACATTAAACTCCAAAAATCTCCCTTTGAGGAGAATGGGTTTTTCCTCCCCATTTACTACCTATGACATTTACATCACTTACAAAGCCTGAATATTTGACACTAACAGAACTATGAATAGCTKGAAAAATAAATTCTCTTCTGCAAAAACTGAAAATGGTCTGTACTCCTTTGGTTTAAATATAAACAGATTTTATTACTTACAATTATGTGCAATGGCTTTGGTCTTGCTACTGATTTATTTGGTAACTGATATGTATGAAGGAAAGAGCAAAATKACTATTTCCTTAAACAGTGACGTGAGGGAAGGCAGAAGTGTCTGTACAAGGCTTGCCCCAGGGTACAGAGGGGCAGCAGCTGATGTGGAACAGATCCTACTTAGATGGGAAATTCTGGGAAAAGTGGTTGTCCAAGCTCTGCAAGTCAAGATATCCTTGTGTCATGTTAARACCAGAATTATTTTTTGTTCTGCAAGATATAATGAGGATTACATTGCACCGAACTGAACATATTCTTCTTAATGATTCCAAGCAGGACTGTTCCTGAAGAAATCCCCAATTGGTCTTCCCAAGACAAGGCAAAAATAATTACAATGTCTCAGATAAATACCCAGAATATTTCAGCTACCAGAACAYCCAAGACTACAAACTGAAGGACACAGAGAAACAGGACAAATGAAGGAAAGAAAGAGAAAATACTGACCACCACACAGGCAGCAGACAAACCTGTGCATTTCCCTAACTTTTAATGCATAAAAAACACCGAAAACAAACAAAAACCCCAATCAAGACATTAAAGTCAAGTTTAAGGATTAACCTGGAGAATGGTAACAAGAGAAGTCTGAGATTGTTGAGAAAGCTTCTCTTTAACAGAAAGGAAAAGAAGAAGACTGGAATGATAGTTTTAAATCTATGCAGGAAGGGAAAAAATAGTATTATGGCAGGTTATTAACTTTTTATTGGTAACTGCTAAGCATAGAGTGTGATCTCTTAAGCACAGAATCAACAACCAGCAGTGGAAAGTRCAAGGAAAGTAAGTACCAAGTTAGAGGCAGGATTTCTACAGAGGTGCTCCATTTTCGGGGTATTCTATATTTGGGGTGCTACAGCAACCCCAAATTTTTGAGGGCCAGAGAAAAGCACAACTCTGTGATTAATATATTGGCCACGTACAGAGACAATAATTTCAGATCTACAGAAAGACTTGCATGAAAAAATATATATATGGTGACTGGGAAATACATGCAGATCTCAAAGGATTCCTAGCTATGGTAAGAACAAGGGAAAGGAGATACCAAGTTTAAAAAGACTGAGGGCCAGGCAGTCAAAGAAGAAAACAGGAATCTTAATTATCCTAATCTCCTCAAAAGGAAAGCTGCAAGAGAAAGGCTAGGAYGCTGATTTGGAGAAAATAAATTTTTGAAGATGTGAATAGGTACAGTTATGAAGACAGGAGCTGTGTTTGTGTTTGGAAATGACCAAAGAGTGAATATACCCAGAGGAAAAGGGGCAGAAAGATGAGAGAGGCTAAAGGGTGAGGAAAGGTCACTGTAGGAAACAGTGTGGGAACATCTGGCACGTCAGGAGGTGAACAGATAGCCAAGCCATCAACGGCACTGAAGGAAGCACAGGATGAATGAAGTCAAGAATGGATCAGACTTTTCATGTGAATAAAACAGGTGAAGTCTGAGTTGGAGAAAGTCCCTCATGCCTGTGAAGGAGAGGTGCCCCAAACACACACAGCGAGAGGTGAAAACCTGATGACAGACAGTGATGTGCCCCAAGGAAAAGGAAATCAGAATTTTTTTTGTGTGTGTGTGTGTGTGTGCGTGCATGTTCTCATAGAAAAGAAGGATTAAAAGATATAAATCAGGAGGGAATAGCAATTAATAAGAGAAAGGGGAAGAACTATGGAAAGAATGCAAGAGAAGGAAGCTGAACAACTGCAACAAGYAGCAGGAGAGCTACAACCCCTTCCTGAACCTGTGGCAGAACAAAACTGAGCAGGGAGAAGGGAGAAGGCAGACCAAGAGGGGAAAGGTCACACTGAGTGTTACTGTGTCGTGATTTTATTATTTGTAAGACATCAGYGAAATCATACAGAGAGAAGGATGGGGAGGGCGACGGCCAAGAGTTCAGCAGGGATCCAGAACCAGGGGAGAGRGAGCCAAGGGAGCTGTTGGGGGATGTGGGGATGTGAAGCTGCTGGGTGCAGGGATGGCAGAGCTGGAGAGAGAGAGAGAGGGAGAGAAAGGAGCTGGATCTGTGTCCAGAGGAAGCGGGGCTGGCCGCAGGATTTCCGCAGGGATCCGGCGCTGCCGCAGCCCGCGGGAGGAAGCGGATGCTGGGAGCCTGCCAGGGACAGCAGTTGGTAGGGGGGAAAAGAGAGAGAGGACAGCAGAGTTTACCCAAGAGCTCTGTTCAAATATGTGGTTAGAGGAGGACAAACCCAGGAGTCAGAGCAAACAGGGTGAGGACCTGCAGTGTTTGTTCCTGCAGAGCTGGGCCGGCTGGGGATTTCACGTCTTGCTGGCAGACAGCGCAGAGGGGGAAGCAAATGATGGATGTGCAAGCTGAAAACCACAATGTTAATTACCTTAAAATATCAATTATCTCCAGAAAATCCCCCCTTTGATCTGGAGAATCCCAGTTTCTCAGTGGTATAAACACACAGAGCTGGAGGCTCCCGAGCTATTCCTGCACATCTGAGCCACCTTGATCTRGAAGTGGTTTTGATCCCACACTCAAAACCACAAGGTCTCAACTAGATCAGTGAATTTTCCATCTTCAGCTTCACATTCCAGCAGGTCAACATTTCAAGCAGTTCCTGTTCCTATCCATCACACAGTTGAAGGCTTAAATACCCTCTTCCTCCTCCTCCTTCAGTTTCTGTGTGAAGCAGCAATATTAATTCTGGAACATGGGATTGCTTTCAGCACCAGGGCTGCTGAAAGATATGGGTGGGCCTGACATTATTTCACCAACTGAAAATTGAAATTAGGGACAGTTCTGTTGTGAGACATATGGATTATAATGCCTGCATTCCTCAGATATATTTATGTATGTATCTTTATATATCTCGCAGACATAATTTCAGCTCCACTGCAGTGCAATCCAGCAATAAACACTATCTTTATTTGGGACCAAAAAAAAACTTTAAAAATAAGAAAAGGTTCCCTAAAGCTRCCTAAAAAAATTACTTATTCAATTAGCACCTAGGAAATTCAACTCCAGGTGCAACAACACTGATTTTTTTAAAGGGCTCTATACATTACCCTGTGGAAAATATTAWCTTGGGTCTTGATCAGTTATTCTGGGAGTTTAAACTGCAGGTTTTTTAAGCACTCCAAAACCTAAACAACCTGGCAGCAGACTTTCCAAATATCCAATAAAGTGGCAGCGAAGCAGCAGACTTACAAATCAGGACCTGACAATTTAGGTCCTTGTTCTTTCCCCAGTCCTCCTGAAATTAGCAGGAGGAAACCAGATTTTGCTGGAGAGCAATGAATTTACAAATTTTCACGTATTAGACTTCATGCTGGCAGCAGTGTTTGAGGACCACGTACAGACACAGTGCAACTTAACACGAAAAAGGGGTCTTATACTAATCAGCAAATGAAAGCTTGCTTCCAGCACACCAGTACAAAAGTACCACAGCACATGAATTACTCAACACAATTCAGCATTGCACTTTGCATCTACAAAAATAAAAGTACTACAGTGACACAGCGTGTGCTGATTGCATATCTTCAGAAAAAAAAGGGAAAGAAAACCCCACTGGAAAAACTGAAATACAGAAAAGAATGTCTGCTACTTTAGGCAGCAGGTTTAACTTTCTGGATATAATAATGAACTCTTAATTTTGGGGGTGCTGCTTAATTAAAAAGCTACCAAGAAGATCAGAGATACAAGCAATATTGGGTGGTTTAGATCAACACCTAGCTCAGCAATTAAAATAACAGCCTTTTCCACAGTTTGACACTGGATAGGGGGCCCATTTCTAAATTCCTTCCATTCCATAATAAGTTCTGACCTCAGTAGCTGCTTCAGTATAAAAACCTTTTGACAATATTAAGCTGCAAACTGCTGAGCAACTGGAACAAAGAATATTGACAGCACTGCTTGGGTCCCCAAAGAGAACATTTAGAAACCAAGTAACTGGAAATGAGACTTGAACCAATTCTATGGTTCATCAAACATCTGCAATAATATTTGATTCTAGTGCAGTCACAGGGAGTGAATCGGAATGTCTGTCAGGATGGGATTAAAAATTAAAGCAGAGGCCTTGGCTTGTCAAGAATTCATGTTGTTAACGAAAAAAAAAAGGGAAACATATATTTTTAAAAGCAAAATCACTGATCAGTGGAGGACAACCACCACAATGTGTGGGTTGAGAAAAGGAGAAAATGTGTGTATTTTGTCAAGCCTGATAGCTAGTCTGAAGTCTGACATTTCAGCATGCTTGAAAGCAATACTTGAGACTTTTTTGACTGTTCTTATAAAGATACAAGTGGTTTGTTACATCACAAAACTGTATGATGGGATATCTGCCTGCACACAGCAAAGCTGACATGAAATAAAAACAKCAACTAACTTACCTTAACACAGCTTCAGAGAAATCAGGACTGAGCTCTCAAACAAAGGGACATAAAGCACAGGTCTGAAATGGTGAGTTATGCTAGGAAAGCACARCTAAAAGAAGAATCTGTGCCTTGGGTTATTTACCACAGACAAAGGTKTTTAGAATGGTCACCTCATCTGTGTGAATATTATCTAAGTTTAAAATATTTATTAATATTATCTAATTTTAAAATAATAATAATTAAAAAGTAGTAGTTTAAACAATGTTTTTCCTGATCTGTAAAGGAAGTCATGGTGTTTCAGTACTTCATGGGAGTGGGGGGAAGGTGCAACCAAAAGCAACTCTCATAACTTGTGCTTGTTAGTTAAATCAGAATTACAGCTCAATTCTGGCAATTTGTGCAGAACCAATTAACCAGTATGGAAATGCCTTTTTATGCAGCAGCCAAATGCCTGCCAGAGTCTGTGAGCCACAGCACTACCAGGAGCAGTAGGTTCAAAACCTCCTTCTCCTTCATACTAAGGAAATGCTACCAAACACAAGGAGCACTCCAATTTCAGATAAAATTATGGGAAAAACTTGAGGAAGCTCAAGGACACATCCTCTGTGTCATGAAAAGAAACTTGTAAGAAATTCTTGTCTTTTTAATTCTTTATAAATAAATATGTTTGGTGATTTCCAAGTTTAATTTACTATAGGTTGGTTTCTGGAAAACAGGACAAATCAGCAATGGCACTTTAAAAACATTGTCCTGTGACGGTTTTGGTTTTGTACTGACCTTCACTCTGTTTCATGACCAGCTCTATTAATTATAATAATTCACGAAGAGTCTAGAATACCAAGTATTTCTGCACTACTCCCACCCTCATGTAATGTAATTTCTGAATCAGCACCAGTAAGGGTTTCCTAAGCTTTTTTATTTCCATGRAAATCACAGTTCAGGATTAACAACTCTAACAGCATTTTGTGTTTTGGTGCATCTGAAGTTTCCCTGAAGACAAYCAGAGGAACCAAATGTCTCCACCATGACTTCAAAAAAAAATTAAATAAAGTTTAGAAGCCCCAGGGTGAAATAAAGCACCAAGCAATGGCACAAGAGTTAAAATGTTCAAGGAAATGTATTGTCCACAAGACAAAAATGGACACATTCTACTTGTGCAGCTCCAACAGCTCCATGGGTTTGCTTACTGAGCAAAAGTGCAACACAGAAATTACTACCAAAAAAAGGCAATTCTAACTTACAGAATTCTTCTCCTGTTTAGGCAATGGTTGTGCAGAAGTGCTTACACCACCACAAACAATAATTCAGTTTCTGCTACCAGGCAATATCTTAACAACTGCAGCATTTTCCAGGCAATGTTTAATAAAGCTGGAACACATTTTCTAAGGTGGCTTCTAGTCACTAATAAATCTAGAATGTAAATGCATATTTACTTCTTGAAATATTTCCTTTGACCACAACCTGAAATTCTGAAAATTGCGAGCAATCCAATTTGAATTGCTGTGTTTTACTTTTCTAAACTGAGAAGCTCCTGACAAAACCAGGATACACCACCTCTTTTATGTGACTGGTTTACAGAGTTTGGTTAATACAGTATCAGGCCTGTATTAAAAAAAAAGGCTCTTTGTTAGGAAAAGAGATTATTGCTACAGATAAATACCATAACTCAGCCCCTTGAACAGGCAGCTTGATTTATGGCAGCTGGAGCACCTCTGGAGTTCATCTCATGTCAGAACAGCTGCTGCAGACTCCACATTTTTGTGTTAAAAAAATAAAAGAAGGAAAGGAAAAAAAGAACCACCAACAGGGTACTTATATTAACATGTACCAGTAGCTAAAATTTGAGCAGGCATAGCTGAGATTTAATTCATGATGTCAGAATCATCAGAACAYAAATTACTACCTGTTTCAGCTCCTGCTCTCATTAAATGTGTTTTTAAGGCACAGAACAAACCCAGAGGTTTTACCACCTTTCAAAYGTTATACCTGATGTTAATAATGTTAACAGGGCCATTTCCAGTTGACACTATTAACAAATCATCACTGCTTTGCATTTGGGTAGTGGGAAAATTGAGAAGAAAGAAGAAAATAAACATACCAAGGTGATAATTTTTTCTCTTACATTTTTTAAGTCAGAGGCTGCTCAAAAGTGAATAATACACTGTTTCTTGAGAGCTTTCTAACCCAGAAGCAYGAACTAACCAAAAAATTGTCACTGACAAACACTGCAGAGACTGAGGTGGGGGTCTGAGAGACTCTTCCGGAAAGATGTGAAAGTTCTGCACAACAAAATTTGTGTATCTATGTGGGAAAGAGGCACAGCACAGMTGAACACAGGTATTGAATAAAAAACCACCTCCACAAACCCCCAGTTCTGTCACTAGATAGCTTGAGAGGTGCCTGAGTGCCACAGCAGCATCACTGAGACATGTAATGGACAGGTATCTTGGAAAGACAACTYAGCTACAACTGCTGAAGTTTAGGAAAACATAAAGTAACCAAAAATAGGCTTTTAAAAAGAATCTTAAACTACAGGTTACCCTTTGTAAACCTATTACCCATATTGCACCAAAATGGAAAGTTACATGTGTTTGTTTGTTCTAGTGGCAACAGGAAAAAGTAGATTTATTAATGATCAATGTTCAAGAACTACCCCTGTGAGGTGGAATAGCATCTGGTAACAGGGTAGAACAAGAAAAAACTATTAAAGCCCTCTTCTGCAATMACTCTCTTGGATACCTTTGCCTTCAATACCATTTTCTTGTGCTAATTTGGAATTCAGGAAACTGAATAGAAGCAATGTCAGCTTCACTGAGGAAATTTCTTTCTTTTGGTACCTAATTATTTTCCACCATTCACTCAGATCATGYTTTCTAAATAATCAGGCTAAAAAATTTTTTTTTCTTCAATAATGAAAGCTTAGTTCCTTGTACAATTTAAGGAACATGATTTAGGGAACAGGAGCTTCAACAAAACCCTTAACACACTACTGTGCTGCAACAATAAATAACAATATCCATCTTGTTCCAGGAAGAAGAAATCCTGCACATTATCAGGATAAGACAGCAAGGATGTCAAGTAGCTACACTTTTTCCTATTAAGAGGAAATCTAACACATGTTCTCCATACAGCAATGGGGGGACAGCAGCTGGAGCAATAAAAATAAAGCAATTGGAAGTGGGATTCATAAAACACCTTGTGTATACAGAGTAACACAAAATTATGAAAATACAGGGAAAATAAATAAAATACTGTAAATTCGATCATAAGATGGACCAAAAAGCTTTTTGCAGAGATATCTAAGGGTTGTCCAGCAGCCACGCTTTAACAATTTTGTCCTTGTAAACAGAAGATTTGAGATTTTCTTCACAATAGAGATAACTGGAAAAGGGTGTCTTYGCCTCAAATACATAGAAAAAATCCACATGAAATAAATTAATAGTTTTGGTACAGAGAAGTACCTCTAAAACTGTGTAGTAAACAGGAATGACCCACTGCATTTGTACTGCTTTCTGTGACCCTGCTACTGCAAACGTGTGACTCTAATCAGAGTATTCACACATAAAATGCTGCTCGACCATGAAATTGTTTGCCAGGCGAGGGCCAGAGTCCCTGATCCTGCTGTTGGACCTGTCCAGGCAGATCCCAACATCTGTGCACAGCTGGGACCAAGCCAACGGGGTCGTGCTCCACGGGGACTCACTGCCTGCCTTTACAAATCTCACTGAAATCCTACTCGTGTAAAACYGATTTATTGAAATGTCACACTCAACTCTATGCATATGCACAAGTCTGTGCATTTTTCTGCCACTCTTTTAACAGAAAAGACATTAAAATTCACCTCAGGGGTTAAATTATGCCCTTAATTATTCTACTACTTAAGATCTCAGTACATTTCAGACTAAAATTTAGGTTTGCAATATGGAAATCAGATCTGAAAGCAGAACTGGAAAATGTTTTCCAGATCCTTTATGTCTCAGAACATAATATTTATTMTCTACCTTATAGAGAACTTTGTCTTCCACTTCCTATGTCAGAGGAAACCAGACAGGTCATGCACCTCTTCTGGTGTGAATTATGCACAGAACTACTTTCTTGGGTAAATGAGCCTCTGATAGGTTACAGACTGCTGCATCTGAATTTTGTTACAGGTATCCTCCCTAAGTGTCATAAATCCAGTCTGTGGATGTTGCTGTGACAGCACTTTGAAGATGTACACTGAAGTTAAGGAGGGGTCACAATAAAACAGGCTACAAGGACAAAGTGCAGTGCAGACTTTCACCTTAAGTCAAGTTAAATATTTTTTGTTCTCTTTGATTATGCCACAACCTCCATTTTTCTCCAGAGGGGAGAAAATGGAGATGAAATGCTGTACTTCATCTATCTGTATGTACTACAGGTTTACTGTTTCCAGTGTTTATCATGTTTAGAATGCAGAGATCTCAAAATAAGAAACGAGATTTCCAAGCTTTCCTCTAAATGCATCCCAGTGTCCAGAGCTGCACGTTTCTTCCCCAGCACCACATCCTGTGCAGGCCTGATGACCATGTAAACACGAGTGCCTGTAACACCCAGGCCTTAATTCTGCAGAAAATTCAGAAAGGCCATGATCTGCTCCCTGCGACTCGTGTTATGTAATGTGCATCTCATACTTAGTGTGGTGTTTGGATGTGACAGTTCTAGTCAGCCATGGATATCCGTGTTCCCTCCAGAGGCCTCCCTGCCTTTCCCCCTCATTACTTCACTTTTCACCACCTCTCATAAGGCATTTGTTGCTCAGCTGTTCTTATTAAGAGCCGCACGTCTCCTGCAATTTGTGATCTTCAGGATTCATCTTTCGTCATATTAGAGAGCAGATGGAAGTTGTAAGTCYTTGGATTTTCCAGAAATGTGCTAAGCAAGTCTGAAATGAGTCACTTAGATGTATTAACGGAGCAGTCGAGCTGATAACAAAATCTGTGTTTGGCATATTGTGCAGACATAAGACTCTCACTTTCACTTTTGCTTTTCATGAGGCTAAAGAAGATTGCATTTAGGTGAAGTGCCTCCAGCCTGGGCAAACAGGAAAAGGAAAATGCTTCCCATCAGTGCAGCTGTGCTTAACCTGGTGCAGACAAAGGCATGGCCACACACCASAGGCAGCTCTGCTGTTGCCTTTTTCCCAACCTGGAAATGAAACTCAGGGTAATTTKAGTAAGCAGGTATTATAAAAGTGGATTTTTTCTTGGAGGCCTTCAGGGGCAGTTATGGAAAGACGTCTACAAAAGCCCACCCCCACAGGAGTGAGTACATTTTATTGGTGTCAGGAAATCAGTACAATTGATAAAAGCACCAATTAGGAGGACAAGTGGTGATGCCATTCCCCACCCCCAGGTCCASYCCCTTCTCTTGGCACTGGYTGCACTTTGTCCATGAAATTATCTCCAAGAGCTGCTCTCAACCTTGGGAGCCAGGAAAGAGCCAAGAAAGCTTTGTAACCCTGGGGCTTGGAGCTCTGGAATTTTTCTTTTTGTTTAGGGAAAGGCCATGGAAAATTACTGGGGAAACTAGCCACTAATACACTAGGCTACAGAGCTACAAATAAATGTGCAAAGAATACAGAGAGCATAGAAAAGAAAAAAGTGGCATCAGTGCAGAGCCACAAAACGCCCTTGTCCTCAGCCCAAGGAGATCTGAGCAGCTGAAGTGGGACTGTGCAAACCCTGAGCCATAAACATCAGGAAGGACCCTCTGTGGAAGATGAACCATCARGAGGAAGAGCACAAGGGGGAGGAGGAGTCAGCAGAGGAAGAGGGCCCCGGCGAGGCTGAACCCAGCACTTGCTCCCTATTGATCAAGTGTTTGTGCTCTGTTGATGTAAGGCATTATGTACAATCAGTGTTAAATATTAATGCCAGAAAATGTCCAGCTCTACATTCAGAGTTAGTCCATCTAACATTCCCAGTGTTACTAAGCCACAACTTGACCTCCTTTAGTGATGTTCTGGAGTGTTCTAAGAACATATTGTGTGCACTCTGCCATGAGTAAGGATGATCTGTATGTCAACAGTGACAAATAAAATGTTTTTAAAATACAACTACTMAAACAAAAGTTTGGAAACAGGACATTTCTCAATGCTACCTAAACCTACAGTAGACTGTATCATCTTCTCAATATTAAAGGTGAAATAAATTTAAAATAAGTGAGGCTTCTACAACTTTTTACRCAATGTCTAAAATCCAGAAGTTTTGCACTTCTGCATATTGAATTATTTGATAATTAAACACATCATATGAAGTGTGTATATGCATAAGTGCTTTCATTTGTAAAAGAAAAAATATCCTCTCTCCCTCGAAACCTTGATTTCAAGTTCACTTCAAATGGTAAAGTTTAAAATTTAAACTGCAATACAGCTTTCACTATGGTAGCATAAATAATCCATTTGAGCAAATGAAAAAATTAAAATTTGAATGAGCAGAGTTCATTCAATTGCAAGACATTTTACACAGGATACATTTAACAACATTACTCTAAGAAATGGCAGAAGTTGAAAGTTCTTCATCAGGACAACCACACAGGAAAAGAAATTGCAGTACCCTGGGACTTCCATTGAACTGGTCAGAAATTTCCTGTGGAGCCTTCTTCCAGGCAATGACACATCACATCTTTAGAGCAGAAGGATCTCAGCTTTATTTTAATTACAAAGAAAGCCCTTGACTTCAGAACGCAGAGAAATGAATCTATGGAGACACCTGTCGTGAACTAAAGTATCTAGAGTAAGTTAACAGTCTGTCTATCCCTGTTTAAAAAAAAAAAAAAAAAAGAAATTTACAACCAGATTTTACCGGTGTTTTTCAAAAAATTAAGCTACTCTAGAAGGCTGTGAAGCGGCCTGAACATTCCAGCCACTTCCCTTTGCCTTTCAGCCTCTACCTCATCCTGTGAATTCCACATTATCTCTTCAACCACTCACTTCTCCCTTAACTTCCTTTGCCTTCACATCCTCCTCCCCTCCTCCAAGCAAAAGAAAACCAAATTTTGTCCCCTTTCATGAATTTGGCATGGTTCTGCATACAGTGTATATAAATGTTTTTGGTGCTCCACTCTAAATAAATACTATTTTTCACACAGAATGTTCCCAAAGCCTGCCCTCATTAAAATGGCTGTTATCTCCCATTGTTTTCAATGAGAGTTAAGCTAAAATGGTTGTTAGAGAAGAGGAAAAAGAAAGAAATGTGTCCACTGCCTCCCTCTGGGAACCATGAAAGAGGAGCTAAATTACCTTTGGGGAAATGGTGGTTCCTTATCCTGTCTGAGGCTTCCACTGAGCTCAAACTAATTAACTATTTTACTTCTAAATTCCAAGGAAATTAAATATTCACTCAAAGAAGAGCAATTGGAATTTTGGGGAGGAAATGCTGCTTGTGCTCTCTGAAACAAGTGGCTGAATTCTCACATTAAAAGAAAAGCAATGCACAAAATTACCTGGGAAATTACCTCTATAAAGAGAAAAATTCTGTTGGCTGTAAGAAGCAACACATTTCTGTATCAGAGCTTACAAGTAACATTTGTGACACAGAGCAGTTCAAATCCAACCACTATATTTTCTACTAATTTATGGGAAGAAATGATGAAGATGGATGGTATGAGCAGTACACGCACATCTTCCTCCTTCATGAAAAAGTAAGAACAAGAATTCAACTGGGGAATTTCTTAGCAGGAAACAGGAAATTAATCCTGATTTTCCTGCAAAAAGAGTCTCTGAGTACCAATTGCTCAACTTTGAAAAATTTTTAGTGAGCCAAAAAAAAGTTTCATACTCTTGGAGATCCAGCRCAATATTCTGATATTCACTCATAAACACCTGACACCAGGCAATGCTGTTTGCAGACTTTGGGAACTGGAGCATGCTTTTAACTAATCCTTTCCACACTATTAATGAACAGCTACTGAGCAATAAAATTTAGGAGATGGGAGACTGAGGCAGCCCAGCTTGCCTGTGTAAATTCTATGCAAGACCCTCAGGTGGTGACTCACCCTGTCCTCCCCAAACCTCYCAGTGAGCACTGCAGAGAAAACAGTGTCCTACACCAAGGACAAGAATCCTAAACACTTATCCAGTTTTCACATTCACTGCATTTTTGGCTGTACACASGAGAAAGTCAAGGATGCATCACCTTGGGAGATTACACCAAACAGTATTCTGCAAAAATATGTTTTGTTAATTGTTTACTGTTGTGCAATCTTTAACCATATGGATTTACTTAATCTGTTCAGATATGGAATTTCAAAGCAAAAGCAAATTCTTTGTTTTCTCCTGGTTTCCATTTCTAAGAACACATTTTACTGCACACATACCTGAACACTGTGAGACATGATCTCCACAAAATGAAAAGAGCAGCAAAGAAAACCACTTCATTCAAAATTAAATATGAATACTCCTTACACAAAAAGAAAGAATACAATTTTAACAATGAATGTATGAGAGGAAATTCTTTTCACTTCCCTATTAACTACAAAAAGAATGCTACAGCCACTTGATAAATTTCTTCTACTTTTAAGAAATAACCTGTTCTCTACCTGGACACAGGAACTATCTTACAGAGCAGACAAATCAATTGTCTGAAGAACATATTCTGAGGGTGAAATCACTGACTTAGTGATGAYCAGTAAACATGCAAAGGGCCTTCCAGAACTTTGTGGAACTCAGGTAAGGAACTAACAGGTAACTCAGATCTGCAGCACTGCCTCTGGAACAAAAGCCCTTGCCCTTCTMTGGGAAGATAAGGATGGTGGTGTGGTTTTTTTCCTTAATTTCTGTTTTAAGCAGAAGGAGTTTAAAATGCATTCTCCACAGAAACTGACAGCTGGAAACCAGACCTAGAATTCCATTTTCAGCAATAAAGCTAGAAGCAAGAGCTGCCCTAGCTAGGCTGCCTGCAGAAGGTCGCAGTAGCAAGTGATGGGTCAGGCAATCAAGAATGAAAACAAGTTCCTCCATCCCTGATGCACAAAAGGCAGAGAATGGGGGACAGCAGTTAATGAAACCAGAAA
This sequence comes from Cardinalis cardinalis, assembly GCA_014549065.1. Taxonomy (NCBI): domain Eukaryota; kingdom Metazoa; phylum Chordata; class Aves; order Passeriformes; family Cardinalidae; genus Cardinalis; species Cardinalis cardinalis. Next base: position 358,368 of record JACDOX010000334.1, read on the forward strand.
CAAAACAGTTCTTTTGGGAGAACAGTCTCACGGGCTTTTCATGATAATCTGTAGTCCAAAATAGACATAAAAGTATTCACAGCTCTTCAAATACTGAGTATTGACAATGATWAGTTAAGGAGACTTGGGGCATTTAGGGTGTGCAAGTTCCTCTTAGCTCTACTGAAGGGAGATGGGTGCAGAGAAGAAAGTAGTAATTTCTCTCCCCATAAAACACAGAAATAAATGCAGARACCCAACTTTTCTGAAGAGAGGTGCACACAGATTGAGCAGCCACCTCAAATGTCCAAACACTCTGCTCAGTAGCTTCTACAAAAATTCTATTTCTCTACTTATGACCTTTAAAAGKAATAATCTGGACAAAACCAATGACAGCATTGTCTTTGGTACCCTCTGTCACAGAGCTCAGCACTGAACTGTGCCAACAGGGCAGAGGGGATGCGGGCCCAGCTCATTTCAGTCTCTGGAGGAAGGAGTGTCTCTGGTTTGTTACCCTGTGCATTACCTGGAACTCTTCTGGCAGAAACAAACACAAACCAGACACCTTTGCCCATAGCAGAAGTGATCTTTCAAAGAGCTGGGGAGAACTAATCAAACCTTAACTGGAAAATAATAAARATTTTAATACAGCCACATGTGAGAAACGGTGTACCCCTTCTTTGCACCAGCATCACATGGAAAAACTTCCACTGCCAGGAGTGTGAGATAACARGACCACAGGAATTTCTGGAGAGTAAAAATATCTTAACTGCTATGTACAGAAATCATCTTGTAAGGAAGGATTTTCAGGTACCATCCCTTTCAAACCCAGAGATGGGGATGAATGGAAGAGCAGGATGGTCATTTGTGGCCATCAGAACATGGGGTACTGCTAAAAATCCAGTTTTTATTTCCCCTTTTGGACACAGTTTTCAGCTTGGAAAAAAGTGGAGAGTTGCATGTTGGAACTTGCTTCTCTCAGCAGAAGATCTCAGAATGTGGAAAAATAGCTCTTAACTAGAGAGGTGAAGAAATCTCCTCAGGACATGGTGAAGAAACGCAAACCATTCTACACTGAAGACTGAATTTTGCCTCAGACCATGCATGTACATGATTTCTCACAAGACTTCAAAGTGTGCAGAAGTTTTCCTCCAGGAAAAAGTAAAGTAACAGGTACTTGGAAAAAAATCACGGGGATTTTTCTGCTTCAAATGAAGCTGCTCCYGCTGAAATGCCTGCAGTATTAACAGGCTGGGTGAGCATGCAACRGTTTTCTTTCCTGAGTCACCTGAAACAATTTCCAATTCTACATGATATATCTTAAAACTTCAGGCCAGGAGCTACCTCCCTGATCCAGCACATGCACATTCATGACATGCATCTTTTCAAGCCTAAAAAAATGAAAAACTGTACCTAATCAGTTCAGAACCCTGTTCACTCAGRAGCAAACATATCCAGTGGCAAATCTTGACAGAAAATAAACATAAAATCCATTTTAAATACGGGGGAGCTGCAAATACTTAAACTCAGGATGAGCATGGAAAACCTTCTCTATAAAGCCAGAATTGGGCTTTACTTTTCTATTTAGTGGATTTTTAGTAAGATGAGCATTGTAGTGCTGCAAGCCACAACACACTGTCTGTGGGGGGGGGAGAAAAATCAAACAGCATTAATCTTACAGTTGCAGTTCAGATAATGTAAAACTTGTAAGTCAACTTGAAGAAACTCAGTCTTTCTGTGCATTCATTTCATGAGTCAACCTGTGTGYTCCTGCCTGACTCGCAGCTATGTCGAGTGAGGCAGCAATATTTCCAAATCATTAAATCATCTGCAAGTGCTTTCCTCCTCCATCAAGCATTCCTAAGTCTTTCTCTCTCCACAAAAGCAAAGACAAGATTATTTCCTCTCCAAACACAGCCCACTCAGCTACAGCTGCCATGTCTGCAGCAGCCAGACCACGCACTCCTTCAGCAGGAACGGTTTTTCTTAGGTCAAGTGGAACACATGACTAATAAAAAATTCTGAATTGCTTGCATGAATTAATAAACAAGCCTTCTGTGCTGTTTTGTACGTACAATAACAGTTTTCAGATGCGACAGCACAGCTACAAATGCTCTGCTACTTGACCTGCAATGTAGCAGCAGAGTTTTGATTTACCAGCCYCAGCAGCTCGGCAGGAGGAAGAATCCAGCAGCAGCTTCTGTTGGTTCCCACTGATGGTGGGATTTTGACCTCTCCACAGTCAATGGCAAGACACTGTGTSGATCAGGATTTCACTGACTACATGTTCATCTTCCTCTGCTGTGAGATCTGCTTGGCTATATCCTAATACCACTTTGTTGTTTTTTGACATAAGCTTACAATGCTACCTTAAAATACCAGACACAAAAACCACAATGAAGACTGTCCTAAGCAAAACCTAACTGATAACAAGGAGCATTGTGAGTCTTGTGAGGGACTAAATGAATTTATCCCAACTGTGACAAAAACAATGCAAAGCTTTTACTGACACCTTAAAATATTGAGAGAATTGGTTTTACAAACACCAGGCAAATTAATTTCTGAAGTAAATCAAATTGTTTCTAAAATAGGTGTTCATCCTGTCTTGATGTGCAAATAGAATCATACCATGATTTTATCTTTTCTTCATCAAGCATGACTTTATACAGTAAGTTAAATATTCAATCACAGAACTGTAGGACACACTGAACTCGCAGTTTCTCACTTTCCTTGAATTATGACAATACACATCATAAATGAGCAGTAAGGCCACGTAACCTTCCAAGGTCTGTAGAAATGCTAATGGAACATGCTAAAGGAGGTTTCTAACTACTTTGATTCACCTAYTCAAATTCCTAGTGTACCTCTAAATTTAGACTCAATAGTGGACTTACTGATCAGTTAAACTCTCCTAAGCTTAAAGGTTTGTGGACTCCCTTTAGACTCCAAATACTTTTTCACTGAGAATTTCCTCTTGCTGATCATTCTGTTTCACAATTTTGTTTCATAGCAATATTTACATTTTTTGGATTTTTGGCTTTTGTTACATACACTTAATTTTGAGAACACAATGTCCCCCACTGAAGTCAACTGTTGTGCTTTGGATCTGCCCAGATTTAAACCTCTAATGTCATTCCTCACGGTCTTACACCATTCCTGTAAAACAACTGCTCTTTCAGTGGGGAATTAAACCTTCCTCTAATAACAAGGAAACAATATACTAAGTAGCTAATACTAATAGCCAAGTCTTTTCTTTTTCCAACAACTTTTTATTTACAACAGATTAGGACAAAATGACCACAACTATTGTGCTTGCAAGAGATACCTCATTTTTAATTAGAGGAATGTACCTTACTAAGTTGGCTGACCTTAACAACTCTGGGTACAAAATGTTCTTAAACTTTTCTCCTCTCTCTGATAATTATTTCTTTCATTAATTTTTTGAGTGGTCACCATAGCCTGGACRTGACTGTGCAACATTGTCCAAGCTCCTTAACCAGTCACCCTCACAATTTAATCACCACTACAGGATGTTAAAGAGACATTGGTGAAAGATGCTGGACATCTCTGACTGTGCTGATGGTGCATTCGGAGTCTAAGGTGTTGTTTACTGCAAATAAACAACAAGGCAAGATCACCATTAGCTCACACGTTGTAGGATGCCAAGCCATTACCAGATTTTGACAACAGAAAATACAAAATGGTCACTTTGCTGAATCATTTCTGTTGCTCCCGAACTGTGTTTATAAGACACTGGGATAGAACAGTCTAATGTCAGTTTTATCCGTARAAATATTTTTTGGCAGTAACTAGACACTATTTGTGAGACAGACCTGGAAAAGACTCAAGGAAAGAGGTTTCACAGTTGTATTGTGAGAACTACTCTCACTCAAGACTCTCCTGTCGTGTTTTGAACGAAGTCCCAAAGGCAGCAAAACTGTCATGAAACTTCTACCCTTTAYTCCTCCTGTTGTCTTTGACCAGCTGACTTTGCATTTAACTTRTTCTATGTTGCTTGACTGTTTATTAGGGTGAAAAATCTCAGGTTATTTGAGAATACAAAAACATATGAACCACCCCAGTTTCAGCCAGGGTGGTCCTGACAGAAGCCAGAGATCAATTCCATCTACAGAACAGTCTTWTCTTTAGCACTGAGAGAGCACAGATATTTGGACAGGTCACACCCATGCTTCCATCTGTCCTGTGCCTTTGTGACCAGAGTCATGTGTTRATGGCATGAGGGACAGAAGGACATTCTTTATTCTGCATTAACATGTGGGACAGCCCCTTGATCTCTGAGACAGCTTCCAGGAGTCACCCRTATCATGCTGGCAATTAAAGAATTAGGAACTCCTAATTCTAAGGTATCCCTAGGAAACTGAGAGTTACATATGAACAACACCTGTGGTTTTGAGCCACTGCAGTGCAAAATACTTCTCTATCACATTTATACATGCAATTAATGAAGCCATGGTAAAGACACACAAAACTTACGTAGTCATGAAAGGCTTTTGCTTCACTTGAGTGTTCACATGTTTCTCGTCTTTCTGGAGCTGCACAGTAGAGATCCCAGAACACACTGCAAGGGAGAGATTACAGGGATGGTGAGAGTGTCACTGTGATGCTCATGTGCATTTTATGGCATACACACACCCCACAKGGATGTTCCTATACAGAAATGTCACTTTCTCTCCAAAGAATGGGAACACTCCCCTCTACGGAAGAATTTAGATTTGTAAATCATCYGTGAGGAACAAGCCCTGCCATCTGATCTCTGAGGCAAGCAGTGCTGTACTCCTTTAATACCACTGTACTACAGACCAAGAATCTGGTGTAATATATATGAACACAACATGTATTACTGTGCATTTAATCTTATCCCTCCAGCAGCTGCTCAAATGACTTCCACAAAACATGGAAAGGAAAGAAACTGGAGAGAAAACTGGGAATCCTTCCATGGTCAAGGTTCCTGGAATCACAGAACAATTTGGATTGGAAGGATTTTAGAACCCATCCAGTCTCCAACACCTTCCACTATCCCAGGTTACTCTGAGCCCCGTCCAGCCTGGCCTTGGGCACTTCCAGGGATGGGGCAGCCCACAGCTTCCGTGGACAAATGTCCAGTCCTGTGATTAAACCAAAGCTCCCTGAGGATCTGGTGCCTGGGCAAGCACAAAAAATGCATGGGCATCCTCTTAGGTCATAAAGAATAAAAGGAAGGGTATTATGGCACAAAATCCCAYTGGTCTTCCCCACAAACTCCTTCAACTACAGTTACATACCAATCAGTTCTACCACAAAGTTTCTGGAATGAAACTCTGTCTATGTTAGAATGACTTAATAATGTATTTGAATAATAAAATTCGTTGGAGTTTCACAGCCGTTTTTTACTGGTTTAGACTTAATCCCCTATAACTTAATCCAGCACCACAACAGGTATTTATGGACAATCTACGCACTCTGCTGCAGACAATCAAAATTAAGGATAACGCACACATTAGATAAAAGGGACATGTTCTTGCCAGGCTTCCATCACACAGCAAGAGCTGTGGAAGAATGGTCAAAGAAGGATACCCCACTTCCCATGCAGCTGTGCAAATCACTTGGGCTCAAACGGGACCATTTCAAAACCTGTGAGTTCTTGCACTCCTGACAGCTGGGCATATTCTCTGCACTTCTGCATTTCTTCAAACACAGGCTTGTTGGATATACGGAAATAATGAATAAATACCACAGCCACACAGCACTGCCCATGAGCCCTCTTCTCCCCTGGGGAATTCTACACACACAGCTGTGGACTGCGGACTGAGCAAGCTCACATCCACACAGAGTCTCTGTATCTACTGTGCTTTCTTTCCAAATGCAACTATTTATGATATCTAGAATGACCCCKTAGCTGCAAAATGTGCTGGAAGGTGGTGAAGAAGGAAAGCCAGGCCACCTCCTTTYTTATCAATGTGCTATGCACGATTTCTTTTTTCTGTATCCCATATCCAGTATCTTTTTTCTGTTATTTCATTTTCTGTATCTAATTTTCTGTTACTTTATTCCTTAACAAGAGAATGCTTCTTAATCCTTATCCTGTTATTTTTTTTACAGTGTTCACGTGAATTTCTTGCCTCCAGCAGCTGGAACTGGACATCAATACATTCTAGGAAAATCAGAGGAGAAGAAAACTGGTACTTACCACCACCAGGAATGCAAGAATCCTGGGGGCTCCCCCAGTGTGATGTTTTTTTCCCATCTTATCTAAAATAAAATGATAAAACCAGAGGTGTACATTGTCATCATTGTGACTAAAAAGCACTACATAATTCAGATTGAAAAAGGATGAGGAAGAGAAGATTCCACAATTATCAGACACTTTATGGTCATCAATTTGGATGCCCTATTTACTTACTTTTCTATATTTATTGATATAGCTCATACTTTAAATAGCTCCTCTTATGCTAGGAAGCATAGTTTAGAATTTTCTTCTTTGGGTATTTTTTAAATTCTGAATATATTGTGTACTATTTCAAGGTCAAAAATGCATGATTAAAAAAGGTGATTATTAAGTACCCTTAAAACCTGAAATCTTTTCCCATTTGCACAGGAGTGATGCTGTGGATTCAGCAGGTGGCACTCTTCCCCCCGCAGCCAGGGCCAGCAGTGCTGTATAATCCTCGAGGAGTGCTTCAGGCACAGGTAATGTGGCACAAGTGAGGCAGACCACTGCCATAACCCAGCTCCCACCACCCAGGGAACATGTACAGCTACTCTGGCTTGCTCTCCTGTGCTGGCAAGCTCTCCTCAACACCTCTACTGCCTGAGACTTCCTTCCCACCAAGGAAACTGGTTCTGTCTGAGGCTGTTTTCAAAGCAAATGCAGTTTAAGAACTCTCAGCTCCTGAATTCAAACTTCTGTTGTTGATCAGGGAACCCATCAGACAACACCAATCACAGCAACAGCATCTGTTTCTCTGCAAAAATTCCCGCATGTTGTACCTTAACTATAATCACACAGCCACCTTTTCAATGCCAGTCGGTAGCTTGTCCTTAACTCCAAAATTAAATGGTTTGGGCTATCACAAAGCCCACACAACACTGTCCAGAAGAATGTCTTATGTTAGAACTTGGTGAATCTTTGGTGCACACTTTGCATTGTGTGCACTGCAAACTCCTCTAGTTTCAATGACACACAGCATAATTTCCTGTCCAACTCTCTTAAAAAGGGAGCTGTTAAAAGCACAAACCATATTCTTCTCTGGAGACAGAAGCAATAGCAGACAAGAAGAGGGTTATTTTAATTAAATGCTTAAACAGCCTTAATATGAAAGAAATTTAAAGTGACAGATCTACATACAAATATGTAAAAATACATAAAAGCATAATATTAAAGGTAGATATAGTGTTCATATGGCCAGGGTCCTTCCTAAAGCYGGCATTTTTTAAAGGGACTTAAGATTCTCAACTCGCACTTGATTTCCACATCCAGTTCTTAGGAAATTCAAACACATGCAAGTTTTGTCAATACAAATATGCAGCTCATATGCCTAAAAATATTGTTTGGACTTACATGAAAATCCATATAGAAAACCTCAAACCTAATTCAAATTTGACATATTATATGAACACAAGTCTTCMAAAATAATTATGCTATTTTAAATTGTCTATAAAAGATAACACTGAGCCACTATCACTTGAGTTGGTAAAGCTGGCAGAATGAAAACCAACATCCCTCACACAGTAGCTAATACACAAAAAACATATTTCACAAAGTTCCTGAAGTGCTTAAGTGTCTAAAGTTCCTTAAGTGCTGGCAGGAAAAAGTGATGAACATTTGGAAGCCAAAGCCACTACAAAGGTATTACACACTCTTCAAATACACTTCTCTGAGGCACAGCTGCTCTCTATGCACCCTGGGAATGTCTTGGAAAGACTTGTATTAATAATCAGGAACACACAGTACCTCTGAGAAGGTTCAAAATCACATAATGAAGAGATGCATTGTACAACCAGAGTGAAAAAGGGGTTCCTGAAGCAGAAATTTCATTCACTTAGCAATAAAAATTATGTCTGTGAAGAACATCCACATTATGTTTAAGCAGTGATTGTTTTCTTCAAAGCAGGGCCTGGTGAGGAAATTACYCAATTCAGGTCTTTTGTGGGTCCTGGGACATATGTCGTCTTGAGAAACGGACTGGGAGGAGAAGACTGAAGGGAATGTGGAAGTTTGGGACTCTTTTAAAGGATTTTTGTTTTGGTTTGGTTTAAATATCCGTACTTGTGTCTAACATAGCAGATGCAGTCTGATCAATGGGACTTATGAAGAGTTATTATTTATGAAAAAAAAAAAATCTTCCTTGTCAAGTGTAATTGAGCTCATAGCCAGGGAGGAAATGATTAATTGGGAAATGCCCACCAACCGGGTCCAGCCAGGCTAATGGAATTATCCAAGGCTGGAATCTGATTTCCAGGATAGAAAATATGTGGGATAAGGATCAGGTATTCAAGAGAAGCATACAAAAGTCAAACTAGACACAAAAGCATGACAAAACCACGGGGATGCTCAGGACAACCATCCCTAAGTTACAGGGTATCACAGTGGATTCGTGGGTATCCAACTTCTATTTTCCTTTAATATGGTTCCATTCCTCTGAGTCACAGTCCCTGGCAATTCTGTGAGAGAGGGCTCTTAACCTTTAGACACCACTGGCTGCTCTACAGCTCAGATAACCTGTGTGTGCTCTTCTTTAAGCCCCAACACTCAGCKTTAGAGTTAATCTCAATTGTTCAACTTAAAAATGAAACCCACCCAAACGGAGAGAGCATCCAGCCCAGCAGCCACAGAACCAYTCACAAGAACTGTCAGCACATTTACCCTCCTCCACTGCTAATTAGTGAGGGAAATAAACTCACAGCTTGTACCTCATACACACTCTGTGCACTACTAATTGTCCCTGACCTGTGTTTACCACCTCTTGATGAGTACAAGTCTTACTTTTGAAGATTTGATATATCCTTATGTTTCAGTGTTCAGACCTGAGAGCTTCTCTGTAACTCAAGACTAAATTAGTTCTAAAAGCTGAGTTTCAAGACACTGTATTTAATGTTTTCAGGAAATCCAGATGTCATACCAGCTATGCTTCTGCCAACTGTTCATTTTGCAAAAACATCATAAAAACAAAGTGAGCAAAATTTACYTTGTGCAATGCATTATTTACAAATGACAGCTCTTTTGGAAAAGCCAAGATGATACTCTACATTATTTTCTCTTATTTTTCCAATGTTTTACSACAGAGATAAAACAATTGTCAAAAACATGCTTTATTACAATTGTAAACCGATCCTACTACAATTCTACCCTTTTTCCTTATCTGAGCTTCGTCAGTTTTGTGTGAACATCACAAACAACTCTCTGGATTTTTATTTTCCCCTCTTCCATCTCCAAAATGTCATCATCAGCATAATAATTTAATTAGCTTTTGGAGGAGGATCAGTTAAAGCAGCAAATTTTCCCAGGACAATATGTTGCCTATTTTTTCCCAACTTCTGCTCACTATTCCTATTATTACTACTACTACGCTACTGTTATTATTATTAGTTATTGATATTGTTGTTGTTGTTATCTTGTGTGTTTTTGTCAAAGATTAAAAACAATAATAAACTCAGAAGACTTCAATGTGTTCAGCATACATTTGTATCCTAGGGCAAAAGTAAAATGCTGATGAGACACAATTTACTTCAACCTTCACAAGATGCATACAAAGTCTTTGAAAAGACTCTTAAAAAAMCCCCAAAACTACTGTGTAAAGGTAAAAATTCCATTAGCAGCTGAAAGTGTTTAAAAAAGCAGGACCTAAGTGGTTGTGGCCATCATTGATTCAACAGATGAAAAGAAGTGAAGTGGGTAAAAGCATGGTGAGAGCACAGAGAGATCAGCAGTGCTTCAGAGAAGGAGAACTGATAGTGTATGACAGTGGGATGTAAAATACATTTAGAAGGGCCCATCATTCACAATTGGAGATATCAATAGTAAGTTAAAAGGTCATCAAAACTGAGTACCATTGAAGTGTTCTCCAGCAAGGCCACTTATTAGAGAAAACAGATTAATCTTCCCCAGTGTAGAATGGGGATCACAAACCACAGCAAAAACAGTCACACAAGATCATGTAAAATGACATGGTAAACTGGGTTCTGGAGGATAAGGAACAGCAGATTGAGGCAAACTGATACCCAAGGTTTTCACTGCTCTTATTCTAGACCAAATCATATTTATTTCACTTGCAAGCCCTTGGAAGTMATGGAAAAAAACTCACCTCTGATAAAAATGTCTGAGCTGATTTCTGTGCTCCTACATGGAGCAGATATTCATATACGTACAGTGCTAATCTGAAAAATAAACAGAAAGGACAATATTTAGTATTGTGCATTTGTTCGCCCCCCTTCTTCAGAAATAAAGGATTATCACAAGTTTGAGATATGCCCCACTGCCTTCCACAAACCACCAAGTAATGGAGTGCCAAATCTATTACCTCTTCCAGAATTTTTCAACTAAACATGCAGGTCAATCTGACCAGAGGCGTTTAAATAGTCATTAATTAAAACATTATTAAGCCCCCAAATTACCTAATGTCAACATTTTTAATATTTGGACAAGTGCCCAGTGAGCTAACAAGTGACCCAGTGCTGCTCTGAGTGAGCATGCTTACTGTAAACACAATATATTCATACAGCATCACTGATTGCTTTTCCAGGTCAGCTTTTTAGCATGTGGAATGCGTCAAGCTGTTAGCACTCCTGAAAAATAGCCCTGTGGTTTTYCCAAAAAACATGGAAACTTCAGGCTGCATCAGGAGAAGCGATGGCAGCCTAGATCCACGGCCAAACAAGCACAGGCTCTGCAGCAAAGGGAAAACAGATCCCGAAATTCATCCAGACCTGGGCTCTGGTGGCAGCAGAGCTACAAACGACTGTCACAGCTCCAGCTGACTCCCCAGAGCCTCCTGTTTGTCTGCCTGCGAGCCTCCAGGCTGTCCAGAAGGAAAAGGAGGAGAAGGAGAAAGAAGGAGAAAGAAGGAGAAGGAGAATGTCTTTTATATTTGCTATCTGCACTGTTTCTAAGAAGTTAAATGTATTTGAATGCACGTAGTTATACACAGCAATTCTTATTTTAAATATTCTCCCTATTAATTTTCAAAAACTTGTAGACAGCTACACAAAGAAGAGGGGGAGAGGATCTGTCTTCCTCTTCAAAACCCTATGCCATGTTCTCTGTGATCACTGTCATCAAGGTTCTGCTGGAGCAGTAATTATTGCAGTGACCTATCAAGTGTGAAATTTTAAAATCTCAGAGAGACCTTCCCCAAAAAAATGGTTTTCACTTTTTGTACTTTTTATTGTTTGTACTTTGTATATGCAATACCTACACATATTACTTTACTCTCTGTTCAACTTCAAAAGCAAAGATGTACTTTTTTCTCAAATTAAATATATATAATTCAAACATGTGACTAGTTTTAGTTTGAACTCTCTAAGTACTGTGGGGAGAGAGGATTTCTTCAGAGTTGACTTAATTCTTCCCAGTTCAACTACCATGCAAATTTTAAGCAGTAAATGTTGTAGACTAAATCTAAGACAGATGTAAGAGACAGAGAAGAAATGCTTTTCTGCCACAGCCCATACATCCTGAATACCCAGTAATGCTTTAAAGCACCTCATTTGTCTTAAGAGAGTCCCTTTTTTGTTCTTATCCAAACATGAAGGCTGCAGCCCAGATAAAAGGATTTGTGTGATCACATCCTTCCCGCCCCGCAGGGTTTGCCGTGGGGGGTTACAGCACCCCCATGGCTCKGCAGACAGGGCACCTTGATGCCCACACCCACAGCACAGAGAGGTTTGTGCCTCCTCTCAGGACTCTGGGGTGCCCCCAGAGTGCTCYCGCACAGCCCAACATCCCTGCCTGTCCCCACTGTCTCCGCTCCAAAAACACAAGACATTTCAACATTGCAACAACAAGACCRCCCTAAAACTTTTGACCTAAACACACAGAATGTGCTAATTAAGCACGATGCTAACTGATAACCTCTCCAGCTCTGTGTAAATGCTGTTACCTCTTGGGCTAAACAAASCAGCAGCGCAATGAAAGGGTGTAATGAGTGTGTGGAGGGTAAATGTGGCAGATTTCAGTGGAAGGCTTTAGGCTTCCGGGTTGATCCAGCTGTGGTGAACCCCAGACTGCCAAGGGTTGTGCCAGGAGAGCTGGGACCACTTCTCACCAACAGATGTGGGACAGGAACACAGCACAGAATAACCCCATAGGGTCCTACYAGGTCTGTACGGCTGCCTCAGCCCCCGTTATTGTGCTCTCAGGAAGCCTTCACAGAACGCAACAATGTTATGGGTTCATTTGGAAATAAATGCATTCACCACAGAGATCAAAAGAGACACACTAAGGTTTCACTGTGTCAAAAGGAGGGATCAATGGGAAACTGATGCTCTGGGGAAACACAGCAGAGATGCCCAAAAAGGTGCAACACTGTTTAACAAAGAGGAATTCCAAAATTACAAACTGTAACGACACACGAGGAACAGAAAAGACAAAAACCAAGCTACAGTTCAAGTGTGTAAAATGAACAAATTAATGAACTATTTCACATCCTGTCACAATACTAAGAAAGTATTAGTGAGGTGGTCTTCAATACCAAAAGACTTGAGTTTGAAGTGACATTTTAAAAAAAGACAGTTTTTACTCATTAAACTGGTGTGAGAAACCGTGCAGAAGCAGTAAGCAGACATATGTTGAATTTTCACATTTGCATACTTGTTGACATCCCATGAGTAATGTGAGGAAAAAATATTTCCAATCAATTTATGACAATGCTGCAGTAATTTCTGTTAAAGACATGACACAGGCCAGAGCTCCCCCCTCCCTGCCAAGACAATTAGAGCACACATTCATCTGTACCCTGATGATACATTCACTCCATTAACAAACAAAAAAGGTTACTGTCTGACTCATGTTGCTAACCTGGCGCACTTTGCCTCAAGTTCCTGCTCTAATTGGACAAGGCATTCCTACATCCCACAAGCAGCTACTGAATTCCACAGAAAAGAACCATTTAAGTGGTTCAAGTCAAGCATTTATCAGAATACTACCAGGAAATAAACAGTAATTCCTCTAACTGTGCTGTGGAAATTACATTCCTACATTTTAAAGATGGGGAGATGCAATTAGCTTAATGAGAACTTACAACTCAAGCCTTGCAGCGCTGTTTCCATTGATGGAAACATGGTGAACTCACCCAATTCCAAACCAAAAGACTAMGACTGCACATCACACAAGTGTTCCCACCACTTCCTCCGTCACCAAGAGCCTTTATGCTGCTAACATCTGATGCTGGATGTAAAAAAATAAAGTATCTATAATGGGAATGTTCCAGATCTGAGCATCACCAAGATATATTTATAGCATTTTTAGATTGTTAAGACGTAATTTTTTGAAAACTCTTCCTGTAYGGAGAGTTTAGCATATGGCACACCATCCATTTAACTTTTGGTGGGTTCAAAACAGTAATTAAAGAACTAGAAAATCAATATCCATACATAATTGTAAGTCTGAGTGAGGCAGCTGAGCAAGAATGAAAAGCAACTTCATAGAAGAGATCTTCAATGTTACTCTCCATGTTTCAGAAGACCTCATGTATTCCCAAATTACTACTCTGCTCAGAGAAGTAGCTTTTCTGTTGTTTTCAAGAATGTTTATAGACTTCATTTCAAATCCTAGAAGTCTCACTCATCTCACATTCATTACAAATCCCATTCTCTAAAACAAGAGCAAGTAGCACTGAATCTTAGCACATGTTTTAAGCAGGGTTTTTCTGAACAAATTTTCTTGACTCCACTAATTCAGTAGTTTAAAACCTGCTCCAAAGCTCCTGAAGGCAAGCTGGTTTTACCAAATTTCAACAAACGCCGATAATCAATCCTTCTAAGGAAGTTTATTTAATATGCTAAACCACACTTTCTGGCCTATTTGGTCATACTGACAGCAATTTTTTGCTCCTTCTCTCTCCCTGTTTTTAGCATATTTATATGGTAATATAATTTTTATTTATATAATATTTATTTATATAATATTTATTTTTAATATATTCTTGAATAGATATATGTGTACATACATTTATTTATATGTTTATTTACATATAATATATATTAATATTATATATATATAATATTATATGTTATATATTTTATATATTTATCTTATATATATATAAAATCTTTTTCTACTCATCTCACCTGAGAATTACGTGATTCAGTCTACTGTCCACCACTCGCCTGAGAGAGGACTGGACAAGAGACCAGATAAGCCACGGTTTTGTATCAAATTCAAGCACTACCTGAGGAGTCCATGAAACCTTTTCCCTGTGCTTAGGCAGCTCCAWTATGGGATTTCCCTGCACACCCCAGGGTCACCTGCACATCCCACACACCACTGGGACATCAATTTTGGGCTGTTCAGCCTGAGCCAGCAGGCTGCCCTTGCCAAGAGGCTCCACTTAGGCCACTCCACTGCTCAAGAGTGATCTGAGGCACAGTGAGTGCCCTGTGTCCCATCAGCAGTCTGAGTGCTGCTCTTAGGAACACCCAGGTATCGAATGGAACACAAGCTCTGGTTGAAGAAACAGTCCTGGGGGAGACCCTTGATGTTTTCCTGGCACTGGAGTGTCCTGAGAGCTCCTGCACTGCCTTGCAAACACAGCCAATGTCAAATGTGATCAACATGATCCACACYCAGCTATTTCTCCCTCTCTCTGCACGTAGCAAAAAACACTTTGCATTCCTCCAAGCAACGCACAGTGCTGTGAGGAATAGGGGCCTGGTGGTGCTTCCCAAAAAAGCTGATCCCTCTCCTTGTTCACCCCAGTTTCMCAGACAGGGAGAGCCTTCACCCAGMACAGCTCTCTGCCAGCAGGCAGACCCACATCTGGTCTCTTCTGCACTTGACCCCCTACAAGCTATCCCAAAAATTGGCCTACTGAAGTGAGGCCACCCTCCCCTTGGTTACTGCTCTGATAGCACAATAAACACCAGCAGGGTTTTTCAGTTCACCCACATACTTGCAGCTCACTTTTATTGTGTATGTATGTCCTCATTTCACACACTTTTGCTACTTGAGCTCCTGCAGACTTCAAACACTGACACAGCCATTTCCAACCACGTGTTAAGTTGAGCACCAGTGTGTAACTAAACACTGAACAGATATTTGGTATGCACTGATCTTTTGGGAAAGATCACAGATGTGTGCAGTGGTAGTGTCTGCAGTCTCCCCCACAAGCACTTAATTGCAAGGTTTTACATATATTCATCAGCTAAGGACATCTTGGTTTGTGCTGTCACAGTGCAGCCTTCCCCACATTGCTTTTATCTGACTCTGGCTGAATTTCATATTCTTTTTTTGTCTCAGGTCTCAGCTCGTAGAAATTACTACAGTTCCAAACTACCGAAGAATCAAAACACTCTTCTGAAGGCTCCAACATGACTGGGACAATTTCCATCGACTCCCAAAAGGCAAGTCTTCTTGATGACCTCCAGAATTCCAAATTTAAAAACTGTTGTTGATACACCTATGTTTGGCATATATATTCCTCAAGATTTCCAGTAGTTTCACAGGCTTCCTAGTCCATCATTAGGGAAAAAAAGTAATACATTTTATGAAAACATATTGATTTTTAAAGTCTCTAAGTAGTTTCTTTGGCTTAACCCATATAAACTACACAACTTACCATAATTATAAAATATTCCAAATGGCAGTTAAAAAATAGCTACCTGACAAAATACATTTTAAAGTGTAAGCTGAGACTTCAATAAAAATACTTGAGGTTCCACCTCTTCCTGATAGTAAAAGTGGTAACCTTGGTCTTCCCTGCTGCTTTCAATGGGATAGTAATGGGTTTTTACATGGTATTTTGTCCCTGGTATAAAATTTCCTGTATTTAATGAGTTTCATGCCATGACCTGGCAGTAAGCAAAGGCAGCAGCACAGAACTGGCATGGAGAGAATCACAATCAGAGAGCAAAGCAGAGACACACTCCTAACCAAAATGCAAACTTTAAAGCTTTAAAATCACAGAATTACTCATTGATATATGACATCTTAAAATATTACAGCTGTTCCTGAAGCAGCTGCTTGCTCTGAGTAAAAAAAAAACTGTCTACAGCATTCCCTGGAGAAGGCTGAGGAGGAGGAGGGAGCAGGAACGCACAGAGCAGCTCCCCAAGGACAAGCTGGATCAGCACTGGCTGGACATGCAATGCCCACCTGCCTCACTGAGCAAGCAGCACCTAATTTGATTTTCATTCATACAAAGAAATCAGTGTTCCTGAGCGTCTGGCTCCTATAAGGACATGGCTTTGCTGGTAGCCTTCCCAGCCCTTCTCAGAGAATGTACATTTAATATCCTGTCCAAAGAACCCCAGGATATTTAGGGCTGGACTGCTGGTCTCCCTTGTGTCATCAATAATGTTGGGCAAAAGAGTTTATTCCTCTTTTACAGCAGATCCTGGTAAAATCCAGATGCAGATGTTAAACGCAGACTGTGCCATTCCCCCTTACTCACTGCATGCTCCAGTTATGTGTTCAGACTCTGTAAAATGCAAACTCTGCACTGAGAGCTTGGTAGGATGCCCTGAAGAGATACTAACGAGTCACCTCATGAATTTTATGGGAATCATATGGGATGGTGACACACAAGATGAAATTCCCTGAGTATCTACCTAAAAAGTAATGGTGGAAAGCAATTTGTATGACTTATTACGAAGCAGTAAAATTTTCTTCTGGAGAGAGTATCATTCTGAAATTRTAAGAGTGAAGCTATCAGACCTCAGAAGTCAAAGAAATTCAGGGAACTGGAGGACAGACTTTCTTCAGAAAAACACATAACCTGGAGAAAAGAAGTGCAAGACAAGCATCAGGTGCCTCAGGCTAAATTTAAAAAACTGATTGCAAATATCAATGGAAGACAAATAGGAAATAGGAAGAGGTTACTCTGGCTGCATCCAAAAATTCATCAGTGATCCAAGACTACAACAGCAATGAAGAAAGTAAAATCATGTAGCAATATYAACACCATTAAAGTGTGTGCATCAGTAGATGACACCTGAGCCTCTGCCTGAACTTAAACAGGGAGCTGTGCTGCTGTTCCTGGGAACAAACCACCACCTGTGGCTTTGAGACTGCCACCCGTGCTGGGTGGCAAGTTCTGCACTGGGGACTGAGGTGGAGGAACTCAAGGCATTTCCCTACAAGACAAAGGCAAAACAGCAGCCACCCGAGACAGCAGGAGCTGTGTGTGAGTGCACACCTGAGGAGGTTCTCAGCACACCTGAACTAGAGGTGCAATGCTTGAAGTGCAGATTTCTCCTCAAATCACCGTGGCTTGCACGCACAGGAGAGCTGCACACAGCCTGCTCGGGCCAGACCCACACC
>JACDOX010000334.1:376195-399710 GCA_014549065.1 Cardinalis cardinalis
ACCTGCTGAGTCCCACACATCTGGCTGGGCTCTCACCTGCTCAACCTCTACCCCACACATCTGGCTGGGCTCTCACCTGCTGAGTCCCACACATCCAGCCACCCTGCTCCAGGGATTTACACCCTTGCCTGCTCCTCCTGCCCACCCCTGGCTGACAGAGGGGGCTGCAGGGGGTCCCTTGCTGCTCTCCCAGACTGGACCATGGCCCAGAAGGATCAGCCCAGACTCCCAATTACTCAATGTTTCCACTCAGCAACATCTCCAGATAAACTGGAGCACACAACCTGAGATACAGCTCACACAGGATGATTTTGCTGAGCCTCCTGTCCTCTCAGACTGCCCAGGGGATGGTTTAATACCCAAATATGTGTATTTTACAATTTTACAGATAATTTTCTTAGACACTGAACTGGAAGTTACCAGAAACACCTTCCTTTTGAAATGCAAGTCATAAAAAAGCCATAGTGGTTTTCTCCATCCTCCCACAACATTTTTATAGTAAAAATACTTTCCAAGTAAAGAATCCCAGCAACAGGAGGAAGGTATTTGAAAATGAGACTCACAAAGAGTTTATATCCACACATTAGAAACCCCCAAACTTTAAAAAATCTCAGCAATAATAAAGCCTTGCAGTACTGTACTTCTACTACCAAATGTCTGACTAACAGTCTAGAAAATCTGAATGCTAGCTCTCCAAATTGCTACCACTGGCTAGTGTTTGAAAAGAAAAAAACAGATACAAAAGAAAATGGATGGGAAGTATTTGATTCTGCACTAACAGCTGATGTTTGGTAGAAGAACTGACAYAGAGGTTTTTTTATGAAACAGGGAAAAGAGGCAAAACATTTGTCACACAATCTCTGGCTGTRCACTTATTCTAAACCAAAATTTAAGGGGCATAAGCATGCAAAAGACTTCAGTTCTACCATGTGCAGGGCCCAATTCAGACTGGTAGCTCTACTCTTAATAGTTATAAATGCATTTCTGTGCACRACATACTCCATTCAAAAAAAGGTTGCCTTACACTTGGTTTACAGGGGAAAACAGAAAGTTCTTTATTTTCTTAAGTATGTATTACTAGAATACTCCAATCAAACTGGATTCAGTTATTAAATTAACTTCATGGATAACTTCTCAGGCAAGCAGGACAAGAAATGCAGGATATAAGTCAATGTCAGGTTGCCAAAATGCAAYTTCTGCAGTAGGTAGACAGGCAAATAGGAGATTTCAACAGGGCATGGACAGGTTTTAGGATGTCAGAAGTTGGCACTGAAAAGTATTAATAAGCATATAAATAAATTAAGTTNGGGGGGGGGGAAGTGGAATAAAAATGAGAGGAAGAAAAGAAATGGTAAAAAAATTACGGAAAAAAAATCCAGATGGGCTCTTCACAGCCAGACAATTTAAGGTTCTAGAAGCGTACACTTCAGTGAGCTGATGCGCCCCAACACTGCAGCCCAATTAATGTACCTGACTGAGCCAATACCTGACCACAGCCACTGCACAATTCCAAGCACCAAAACCCCTGGGGATCACCATCCRTGCCACTCCAGGCAGAGTAAAGTACTTTAAACTCTCAGCTTGCGATCAAAAGGAAAAAGACAGCGAAGATGTCTTAATGGAGTCAAAGGTTTACAGATTAAAAATACTGGCAAGCTCCACGCAAGAGCTTCGGTCAGTTTTTCTAAGGAGAGTTTCAGAAATATTTTCCTATATACCATGAGTGATGAACCATTTCATGTAAAAATCCTCTCTAATAATAGTGTAAAAATAATATACCTTCAAAATTAAATCAAAAATATTTTATTAAATATAAACACCAGTTTGCTTTTTGTTCATGAGCAAACTCCTGCCTGAGCACAATTTTTACATTCCTCTCAGTGACATTTTAAAGAATTCTGATTGAACTGCTTGAGGACACAGAAAAGTTCATTAGGAAAAAAAAAAACAAACTTAGACAACTTCCATGTGTTTTCCACTTCTCAGTTAAATATGAATAGAATATTAAGATTCAGCAAATATTTGTATTTAGGATGCTGTTTACACAGCACCTGAAATTGACTTGAGATATTTATGTGGTATTAAAGAGATTCTGCTCTTAAGCCACAAAAGTACACACATAGAATACCAGATTCATGGAATGGTTTGGGTTGGAAGAGACTTTAAAACTCATCGTGTTCCCCCCTGCCATAGGCAGGAACACTTTCCACTGTCCCAGGTTGCTCCAAGCCCTGTCCAGCCTGGCCTGGAACACTTCCAAGCACATTGCAAAAATTACGCTGCTATTCCATGCTTCATTTATTGCCTTTATCCTCCTTTCTTCACTTTCCCTGTTTCTTAGCAGTAAAAGAGAAACTAATCTTGARTTACTCTGGAAACTCTCAAGAGCAGATTTGGGTGTAAGAAGTCGGCACATGGGAATTACAAACAGCAGAGAACAGGGATTTGCTTTGCTGATCCTTATCTTCAACAAGACTCTTACCTGCAGAAGGAAGGGGAGAGACTTTCTGCTTTTCCTGCAGCCTGCCAGCATTACCTCTGCTGCGTTGTGGTGCAGTGCTGGTACTGCTGGGGTGGCAGAGGGGAGGCAGATGTTCCAAGACTCCACCAGAGATTTTGCACAACCCATTTCCAGCACCAAATGATGAGCCTGTTAAGAACCTTTTCCTCTTTCTACCAACTATATATTTTTATCAGCATACACAAATAAATCCATTTATGCCTCCCTGTTTCATCTTTTATATACAGAAAGGAAGATGATAGAATTTTTCAGGCACGACCACTTCAGTTTTACAATGCATAATATTCAAATCTCAGTGAAACTATGTTTATGCTATATTAAGCTTTTATGAAGAAAAATTGTGAATCAAACCGTAATATGCTCTTTTTCAAAAGAAGTATTGATGCAGGATTCTAAACAACTGCAAAAACTCTGAGTGAAAAAAAAAAACTTGCAGTGAATAGCATTAAAGTGAAAAGGAAATCAACACTTATGATTTACTAAGGAACTCTCCTGTTTTTGCATTAACTGTTCACTTGATATTGAACAGAGTAAAAAAAACCACAAAAATTTCAGCTCTCAGCTAAGTGGTGAATATCCTTCAGTCCTGTCTCACATCTAGTGGAGACAGATTGAAACAGGAAAAAACAGACCATACCTGAAATGAACAAAACCAACCAGCGACCATCAAAGATAAAAGGACAAGGAAAGACATACCACAAAGACCTATGACTGAAAAAAAAGCTTCACAATATATCTGTCATATTAATTCAGTACTATGTATAACGTATCTACAAAAGCTTCTCTCCTCAAAAGGTAAAACCAGAAACAGATCTCACAAGAAATTGTACATACATACAGAAACCTGCATTAAATGCAACATTTTATTTGCATCAGCAGATGGCTGCATTAAAACAAAAAATAAAGAAAATGTAACTTTCTGTTTAAACTCAGAAATTATTTTTCATTAGGAATACCATTTTTTACTCTCAACACGACTCAAACTGAGACTAGAATCTAAATCTTGTACTTAAGTTGAAATACCCTGCTTTATCTTCCAAATTACTGATGSTTGACTTGGTCCTGTGTCTATTTAGAAAACACACATTAGTTTTTCTAAATATTATTTTATTAGTATATGACAAGAAGACAGCTTTTCAGCACAGCACCAGGCATTCACAGCTCTGGATTTCAATTTCACCTCAAAAAGCCATTYCCTCCTCAGCAGGGTTTTACTAGAAGGTTGGAGTCAAGTCCTGGAATTATTATTAGTACTAACTATAAAGTATTTATAAATCTGCATTGAGTAAATCAAATGTTTAATATATATTTTAACAAAGGGTCATTTGTTATGGATTTTAGGGCGGCAGTTAGACAAAACACTGTCTTTAACACCTTCTACTGTGTGCTTATTGCCATACATAATACACACTCCTCATGCCTGTAACCTGTTTAATAACAGACATTAATTATTTATTAGCCCTCTATAAACAATTTATAAATGTACTCTTACTATAAAGCATGACTGGACTGGCCTTTACTCCCACAACGAAAGCGTCTGCAGAATTTTAACTGCTGCATTAAGAAGCAAACCCCACTTATAAAGAACTTAACAGTAATACACATTTTGGGATATAAAAATGTAGCCAAACAGAACAGCTCATCATTTATCTCAGAATTCAGTACTATGTAGGGAATTACCCATAAATTTATGTGAAGTGGTTATAATAGCACTGCTAACAAAACTGAAGTCATGTTTAGGTGCAACAGAAGGTTTTTCATACATTTGTCATGCATTTGTTGAAGAAGTTTAATTTTTCACCTTGGGTAGAGGCTGGAGCGTCCTACAAATACTCTTTTTAGCAAGATCACTCCAGGCACAGCTGCCTAGGGTGCCTTGTTTGCCCGGGAGAGAGTTAAAATTTCAGGAAAACTGTGTGTTTTGCCACTCAAGTTTTCAACAGCTTTGGAAATAATGTTGTACATTAACTGAGGGTCAGCCTTCTCTTTCAGACCAGCTGACGTTCTTTATATTTTTAGTATTAAAATCAGTTAATAGTTTTAGCATGTACAAGGCATTTTGTGGCTCCTTCTGGCACTGCACTGGTTTGATTTTTTTCTATAAATGTTAATTCTTCTTGCGTGAGAACTGCATTAAATTTAAAGCAAATCCTTACACCACAGCAAAACACAAGGAAAGTTCCTTAATGGCAAGACACAGGGAACAACACTTCCCTCTAAGTTTTCAAGTCTGCTGTTTGCACCTCTCCTCTCTGGGATTTTTCTCCAGCTCAGTGAGTAATCAACCACAGCTTTGTAACACTGCTAAAACTTGTGKCATTTTTCTGATTAAACTCAGAATTTTCCTTATGGAATTTTCCTTATGGGACATGTCTTTTCTGAGCAGCACAAGATCTGAGCAAACTGGTGGAACATCAACCCCAAAAATATCAGTGGTGCTACATGTGTTGCCTGTGTTGCTCATCTCTGAGAGCATGTTCAGGAGAACCAACTGCAAGCAAGACCACATGCAAAAAAATTCCTAATCAAGAATAAAACAGCACAGACTGTTTAACTCCTTGCTCCCAGTGGTCTGGATTCCTTCAGGAAAGAAATGCTTTACCAGGGAAACATAAAATACAAATAACACAAAGGCTCACAGTGTAAGATTAACTCATGCAGTTCAAAACTACTCATCTATTTAAAGTCAATGGGAAATATAAATCATGGTCAAGGCTGGTCTTTGTGCATGTGAAAAATGCCTTTTCTTAACAATAAAATGATCCTCTTCATATCTAAATTATGCCTTCTATGTATCATCTCACTTAASATGGATGTACAAACAGGAAAACAAACCAAAGAGCTTCATGCCTGTATGAAGCCCACAGGATAGATGACAAGGGAATAACCGTGTAACTTGAATAAAAGAGAAAAGAAGCTTTGAGTTCACAAATGAAGGCAAGACTAATCGTTGTTTTTAAGATGTGTAAGGAAAAAGTAAGCAGAGCTAACACAGAACATTCAGGTAAAAGAAAACATTAGGAAAGATACAGAAGAAAAACCACAGGATGACACACTGCACGTGGCATTTAAGATCCTTGGCAAGACAGCTCAGAGCTGGATGGACAGAGGTATCAGGTGAGAAT
Source organism: Cardinalis cardinalis (assembly GCA_014549065.1). Lineage (NCBI taxonomy): Eukaryota > Metazoa > Chordata > Aves > Passeriformes > Cardinalidae > Cardinalis > Cardinalis cardinalis. The sequence goes on from JACDOX010000334.1 coordinate 381,842, forward strand.
TCAAGGAGCAGAGCTGGGGGTGAGAGCAGCAGGAAAGAACACAGCTGTAGTGACAACACTGGGGTGCAAGAACTTCAACATCCCCTACGAGCAGCCTCTGGTCTCTTTCTAGCAAGGAAATCCAAGTGCCAACACAGCAGAGAATTTCCTGGGGTTTCCATCATGCCTGTACATGTGATGCAGTCTTTCCACTGCTTGGTCAACAAGACAAGCCCACACAGGATTTGCAGTCACTGAAAAGGTCTTAAGCAGCCTCCAGGGTGATGAAAACCACACTTCCAGGGCTCTCATGCAGCTGTCCAATCCTTAGAGTCCCTTTAGATGCACGGCTTTGAAGGTGTCCTCAGACTACAAAGCAACAATCTAAGGTGGGGGAAAAAATACATGTATGGGAATAACAACTGAACAAGCAAACCTGAGATAAAGATCTGTAAAGTCCAAATGGAGCCTCAAGACAACCCTGGCAAGATCAGCACAGTTAAAAACTGCTCATTATTTCACAATGTGTTCCTTTCCCACTGCTTCTGACCTAAATAATGTCCTTGCTTTACAGGAGGTGGGCAATCCGTGGCTCCTCACTGCTCCCTCTCTCCAGGAGAGCACAAGCATTACCTAAACCCAGGGACTCTGCTTCTTGTGCCCCAAAGGAAATGGCAAAAACCCCAAAATGAAATGCCCTTAAAAAGGGACAAGAGGTGGGTAAACATAGAGCTGTATCAACCAGGAGACTGCAAGAGATGGAGATGCACTTGGAATTGCTAATCTCTGTGGTGTCCGTCACTCTCTTCCTCCCCAGAAATGTGGGACTGCAGGAAAAAGGGAGCAGCAGGAGGAGAAAAGGGAGTATCTGGAGGGAYATGAGTCTTGCTACAGTGAAAGTAACATAAACCTGAGCCCCATTGCAGTCTACCTTTAGAAATTATTTCTATTGGGAATTCCTGCAATTTCTCCAATCCTCCCTGAAGGCGCAACAGCCATGGAGAGATAATTTTTAATAAAATATATTTTCCAAAGGTAGCTTGTTATGGGCATCAACCATGAGAACAAGCTGAAGCCCTGAGAGAGCTCTACTACTGACAGAGGAACACGTCCAGGTGGCTTCGGAATGTCCCCAGAGAAGGGAATTCCAGGCCCTCCCTGGGCAGTATCCCAGGGCTCTGCCATCCCAAAAGAGAAGCCAGACAGACCCTGCTGCATCTCCCTTCCAGACCTGTGGGGACATTTGGGACAAGCTGCTCACCAGCACTRGCCACAAACATTCCTCAGCAAACCCAGTCTTGCCCTTCATGCCTTCAACTCTCAATGCCACACTAACAATCTAAGTCAAAAATTTTGAGTCACTGCCTCGTCCTCATTTCCCTGGAAGGCCATTCACTGAAACTGAGGAAACTTTTCTCAGTACCTTTCACTGTTCTAGTAATCTKACCCATCCACTTTAATAAATGTGAACCATTTCCTGCCTGTTTGTGAAAACCTCACATGGAATTAATGAAAGCAACATTTGCTCCTTGTTCATGAGCTTGATCACACTTCTACAGTCATGATCTCATTAAACCATCCAAATATTACAGTTTTGGGCAGGTTTTTTGGAAGGAAAATACAAGGGGTAACCATGATTTCTTATTATATTCATCCTTAGCCAACATCACTGAAATAAYTACAAGGAATGGTTATAGATGAGTAATGAGATAGTTGGCTCTCACAATTAAGGGGTGAACATTTTATGTATGTTAGAGGAAGTTTTTGTAGATGTATAGTTATATTACTGTAATATGTCCTTGGCCCCCCAGCACCGTTATCACAGAATGGCCTGGGGCTCCTAGTGCTGTAATTTTTCCTTATTTAGTGTTTTTCTTGTATTTTTTGTTAAAGTTTAATAAACCTTCAGAAATTCTGAAAAGCAAGCASCTGTTTCTCACAGAAATGCAAGAGTAAAGTTATTGAGAGGCTGCAATTTTTCATCATTTGCCTCAGACCTGAATGTGCTTTCCTGCTTTCTTCACTCAAAACCCTATAAAACTATTTCGTTTAAAACAGTAGAAGAAATGTACTGTTGTCATTTAAATATGTGTCAGCTGTTCMCACAACAAATGTTTATAAAGTATGTGATGTTTTCAGAAAGTCACTAATCTCTGTTACAGACTTCATACACCTGCACTATTCATATATGCAAGCACCAAATGCCGGGATAGAGGATAAAACTAATGTGGATTTGACCATGGCATGGAGAGACCCTGAGGTGGTATCACCCTCCTCAAAACAAACTAACACATGCACCCCAAAAAACACTCAAAACAAATCAAAAAACCCTCAAACCAATCCCCCCCMAARAAAACACARAAAACCCCAACCCAAACAAAAACCAACCAACAAAAAGAACCCAAACCAACACAACAGGAAAAAAAAAGAACAAACAACAAAAAATCCTCACAAAACCCAAAAATCCCAACCAAACTTAACTTAAACCACAACAACAAAAAATATTCCATCCTCGAACTCCCAAATAGGTGCTTGTGACTTCAATCTCGAGCTGAAGCACTCAGTACACGCTACCCTAAACTAGGAATACGTTCCCCTGATGCTTCCATTCCAAGTATTTGTGTGTTAATTCTAAAAACAGCTTTTCAGAGCAGCTCCTGAGGCTGGTGCCTTTCCCTTTCTCATGCAACCTGTGACCTTTGCAGGTGAGAGGGGGAACATCAGCCCCCTGGGGTGCTTTTCACACTTCCCTCAAGGTGAACAATGGGCGGCTGCAAACTTTACAACAGCAGCACTAAATTTCAAAACCTGGAGATGGAAGATTAGCAGGAGACACTCGATAACGACTGGTTTGACAAAGCACTCGGAGYTCCCCGAATTCCAGTGCATCTTGCTCCCTGGCCCCTGGGAGGGTGATTGTCTCCCATTCATCCCACCTGGGCTAAAGGGTTTTGCTGATGCCCGCGTTTTGTGCGTGTTCTACATAAATGCATATTTATCTGTTGAAATCTCTGATGTTTTCTGCGGCCAAGTTGCTCTGGAGGAGGGCACAGCTTCATTCCTGCTCTAGTTATTTCCCTCCCCAGGGCTGCCACGAAAACAAACGAAATCACATGGATGATGATCTTGTCAGGTCTCATCAGCAAAGCAAGACCCGGCCTGGTCATTATCAGAATAAGAGATTTAAAATATAAGCTTAAAACAAGACTACCGAACTTTTATACASTGAGCTGAAGTCGCCCACTACAGCTTTTCTGTAACAAATTCCTYTCCTGCAAGGATTTTACAAAACTTTTCATGTTCATGAAGGACCACTGGAAAAAAAGTGGTACAAATGGCAAAAATAATGAGTCAGCTGCTCAGTTTATTTAGAATCCCTGCAACTTGCACAGCAGTTTAAAACAAGTTGCAAAGGAAATTCAGTCAGCAAAATATATTAAAAAAAAAATTAAAACTTTATTAGGACTGGATTTGCAAAAGGAAAGAAATTTCCAACCAAGAAGCCAACATCTATTAGCCTGGCACAAAACAATTAAAAGTAATGAAATTTTGACTTCTCAGTAAGTGTTAGGAAGCTTAAGATTAGTATTTGGTTAATCCTTCAGTCCCACGGAGAAGCCCTCTCATAGACCAGACAGCATTCCGGAGGCGGCAGTGCTGCCCCACAGCTTCTCAGCAGCATCGCTCATCATGGAGCGGGAGACTGACAGCTCCAAACAACAGCAGCTCGCCTAAAACCACTTTGTATAATGCATATATGCACTCAGAGGTGCAGAGACCCTCTGTGCCAAAAGGCTGAGGTGATAGCATGTAATATGAACCTGTCTTTAAAAACAAAACTGGTGCACCCACAGTGAGCAGCTGCATCCTCTAGCAGATACTTGTGTCAGAGGAGGARCTAGTGACTGCCCACTCAGGGAAGMGCAGGGCAGGAAGGACTGAACAAATATTATTAATTTTTTTAAAAAATATGTTTTAAAATGTTAAAAGTCTTTGGGCACACACCCCCAAAAAGAACTGATTTTAGGCGCCAACTTTAAGGCCGCATTCACCTTTGCCAGTGGCTCCTGGAAGGCTCAGGGTCCCTAGGGGAATGGCTGGCCGGTGAGGAGCTGCTGCAGGCTTGCCAGCGCAGATGTGTGCCCAGCCGGCCCCAGGTAATGGGATCCCTCCTGGTGGCCACAGCAGCCTTGGAGCAGCTCCAGCTCCTGCCACGGAGCACACTGGGACCAGAGCACTCGGACAAAGCCTCAGCAGRGACTGCAGGGTCATCTCCTCACCTTGCAGAGCAGGGGCCGTGGCATGTGTTGTCCAGTATAGACAAACACCTTGGAAGGGACGCAGAGAAAAGGCACCGTGGTCCATTTATATACAACAGCAAATGCCATTTAATTCTCATTAAACTGAGCACGATTCCCACCACCTGCCCCTCTCAGCCCCACCTCCCAGRCCCCACAGGGACAATGCTGGAGCAGCTGATGGAAACACTACACGGAGGCAAATCTACAGCTTTTCATCTTGAGTCTCAAACTTTATTGGGAAAAGGGAAAAGAACTGATGACAGTAAGATCTGTGAAATTATGGTTAAACAGGYTGAAGTGGATCTTAAAGGCAAAAGGTCAATGTGAGTGACTTCTAATATTTTCTTYCAAAACAGTGTTCGTGTGGGTTTCAGGGAAGGGTAAGGTTATTCTGAAACTTGAAAATGCTGTTTGTAAGATGTGCCATCAAGTACAATATCTGGAATATTGAAGAACTCCTTCAGACCACAGAACAGAAAACCAATAAAACAGTAACATTAGTAATGAGACTGAGGATTCTGCTGCTTGGAAAAAAAAAAAGGAAAAAAAAAGAGAAGGACAATATTTTTAAAGAAATTATATTTTTTTAATGCAGTATCCTATTTTTAGTTTATTCATTTCTTCGTGTTTTTAGGCAGAAATCAATTACGTCTACTTTTTTATACAAACACCACTTCTTAAAAAGGAAGCCTCAGTGAGAACACAGCTATGGCAGCATCAGTCAGAGAATGGAGTAATGAAGCTGATGCAAATACTTCAGACCAAGACTCAAACTTCCCCCCAACTCTGAAGTGTTCAGTTTCCTGGGAGTCAGTGTGGGCAATCTGGCAGGCATGCTCATGAATATATTAACTGACAAGAACCATCCTCCCCCTCCAGTTAATATATATCAGGAGGAAAACATGTAGAGAGGCTCAAATAGCTAAATATCTCAGGCTAAAAATATCAAGAACTCCCTCAGCTGGAAGTTGTTAGCAAGAGCTCTGATAAAAATAAGGAACCAGGACAGCACAAATTCTTTCCTTTCCCTGCAGAAAATAAACTACATTTGGGAGGAAAGTATTCAAAACATAATAAAAGAGGTGACTCACCCCTTTCAACATGCAGCACACAGTGCATGGAAAGGAGAGGAGGGGGAACAGGGATGCAAACCCAGTGCAGGAATCCTGTTRGGAGAGCAGCAATTCCCAGCTCCAGCTCAGCTCCTGGAAGGACCAACAGCTCTGCCTCACACACTCCCTGCCCTGAGGGACCCCTGAAGGGCTCCAGAGACCCCAGAGACTGTAAAAGACCACCCTGAGTGAATGGCTGCTCCKGGATCCTTCTCCTGAGGTTAGTGGGATGCCCCTCCAGAAAGCTCCCAACACCTACAGGCAGAACTGCAAGGCTATGGACATTTTAAATTCACCTCTAAGACAACAATATTTCCAGACATAGGCTGCATTCTTTATTTCTTACRTATTTCTCAAACCTACCTTGACACAGTCCAATGAGAAAACCCAGAACCAGCAGAGCCAGCTTGGCTTTGGTTTGCAAGCAGACACATGCACATCACCCAGTTCTTTCATTTTTGGGCAGGCAGGGTATCAAAAAGCAAGCCCAAACCACCTACATTTAACAGCCTTCCACACTAAGAGGAAAAAGGAGCTGAGCAGGATGGGCTTGTCTCAGCCACAGAGGAAACACAGCAAACATGGTGTCTTAGGACTACTGAAACATAAAGTAATTTACAATAGCATYCCACTCCTTCATTCTGGATGGAGCATCCCACATAAAAAGAAACGTTCCGGCTAAAGCACATCACAAATGCTCACCTCACCATTTCAWAATCACATAATTGACATTTGTACATCACATTGGGTCACATGCCAGAGACACTCAAAAGGGAGTGGACCYTTGGACTTTTCAGAGTCATCTCCAGTGCCTCCTTCCCTGCAGTATCCCACGGCAGGGAAGGATGCTTCTGCACACCAATATCTCCATTGCTTGTAGAAATAAAAACTCAGGAAAGAAAGAGAATACTGTATGTGAACATCATTTGAATGCCCAAGAGATTGATGGAATTTACCTAATTTTACAAACTGATTGATATGAGTAAAAAAATATAACTCTGCCACTAGGAAATACTCAGATCCCAGCCACCTCAGAAAGAAATSTTTTTGGACTCTAGAATACAAATACAGAATAGTAGGAACGGGCTGGAAAATTACTGTTTACCAAACTTGAATCTTTGAACATAAACGGAAAAAATCCTGACTCTGATGTAAGGACACCTCAGCATCTTCACAGAGGACTGTCACAGCGTAACTCATGGATTGTATCACATCCCTGAAAGAACTTTTTCTAACAGTTTGTTACAGTAATTTTTCAATTTTACACGTTGGATGAAGACACACAGAGAGTTCTGGGAAGCTTCTTGTGCTGAATGGTGAGTTGAGGGAAGAGATAGGAAGGTTTGTCCCAGCAGCACATCTGAGTACCCAGGCACTTGTGTATAAGCTGAAAATGTTTATCTGTAACCATTGCAGCCATAAGGCTGTGGGGCAAAGAGGGTTCAAACACACTTTAATCCTTGAGATGGCTTCTGTATTGTTTCAAACAGTGGTACACCTGTCCTGTGCTCTTCAAATGCTCATGTTCAGATAAAATATCTGCCAGTTGGCTTAAGAGCACCAGTTTTCCACCCATCTGAGATCCCTCCACGACTCCAGAATAGAACCCTTCACCCTGGTTCTCATGCTGCTTTCAGAGTTCCCCCAAGCCCTGGAATCAGACTTTGAGGTTCTGTCATAAACCTAGGCAGAATCAATAGAGCTGAAGGGAAAAAAACCCACTAACTAAAAAGTGGGCAAACAAGACAGAATAAACTTTTGAAGCACAAAAGCTTCTTCAGGTCACTTGACCTGTCAAAAGGTAAGAAAAAACTCTTTTTCTCTTTTGGATAAATTTGTGTCAGTTGCTGGGGGTGCTGTCCAGAGAGAAACATGGACGGAAGCTTGATGGGGAAATTAAAAGCTCCTTGTACCAGATTTGCATTAGGGGAGTGCATTCCCAGGCAGAAAAAAAATTACACATATGGACTGCTCTTGCTGTTTCCATTCACACTGCTCTAAACAAATACTTTGCTTTAAGAAGCTGGGTTGTTGGCTAGTCCTTTTGCTGGTCCTGAAKAGAAGTAAATACAGGTGTTGCATGTTGATCCTAAAGACAAGTAAATRCAGGTGCTGAACACAAAATCAGCCTTGGTGAGGTAACTACAGTCATTATACAACCAGGAGGTAGGACACAGTAAATTTTGTTTCCATACCAGGCAACATGACAAGGGTATAAGGCTGCCATTGAACCAGCTCAAAGGTGGGCCAAGAGTGCAGTTACTCTATTAACTCTGAAAATGCCCCTTTTAATTTTATTCCATACTTGAATCAAAACTGTTTGTCTTTTTTTCCCCACCAAACTGCTTCTGTCATTCAACACACGCAAGTGGAGCCCATTTGCCTGTTCTAAAGACAAAGAGATCAATCCTTGATCCACAAATATTATTATATAAATTCATGCATATACCTATTAACACACACAAACACAGGCAAAACAGTGACAAAAACTAGCGCTGGGAGAATGCAATGGTCATCTCTCTTTCAGCTATGTTAACTCTTTAAATATGGCCCTGGACCGGGAAATGAGAAACACGAAGAAAGTTATGAGCTTGTTATAAACTGCCTCACAGAGCTGGACTSAAGTTTAGCTGAAATCCACAACTGAATCACAAAGGCAGGAAGAACATGAAAACATTTCCATTTTCAGGCTGCAGAATACACAGCAACTACTTTGCCAAGCTGCACTGCTGGTCCCTTTAATCTCCTTTCTTGGGTTCTTTCACAACACCCTCGGAATGCCTCAGAATAAGGTGTCAGGAAGCCCGAGGCACATCTGACACTGCCATGGGTTAGGTTTCCCTACACTTCCCTCAATTAGTTTTTCACTTGTGCCCTGAATTACTGAGGATTTCCAATGTTTGTGCTGAGCATTAAGTGCCTGTGTTCACTTCAGCCCACAACCATTTGCAGAAGGCAAAGCTCTCTGTAAAAACACACCACACCAGAGAGCTCCTCTAATTATGCCTTGTCCATTGAATGTGTACACTGTGCAAAGAGAAATTAAACAGAAACTAATACCAAAATACTTCCACAAGCTCTGTGTTTCCCTGTGGCTGCAGCTGATCCTCCCCAGTGCTGCTCTACCAGGGAGCCCCTTATGCACGATCTGCTCTCTGAAATACGGAACAGGTACTCCCACGAGCTGCTGCAGACACGACCCTGCATTTTCAAAATCATTTATTTGGCTCACAGTCCAAGTATTGAAACCACAGAGTCCTTTTCTGACTTTTAGAAGTATTTTGTAAGAGCTTTACTAGACAGTGATATGAGTGAAAAACTGCTCAATTCACTTACATTGTTTTACAGGAAAAATGCTTCTGGTTTTATGTCAAGAAAAGCTTCTCTCTCTTTGGGGTTTTTCCCCTAAATGAGTAAACACAGCCAGAACTGGAGACTGACAATYGGCAACTTCTATCTTTCTCTTTTATTTTTCCTCTGGTTTGGACTTATTTACTACATACGTATAGGTCTGTTTGAGGAATATGGGTAACATTTTATAAACAACTTTTTTTTAATTACTGGATTTAATGGGAATACATCTGCACCCAATACTCCAGTTTGCTTTTGTTTCTAGTCATCTTTTTAGGATAATCTGTGAAATTATTCAAAATAATTTTTAATATATATCAGGAGGTTATAAGGTTTTTTTATTCACTTTTTCTATGTTCCCCAACTATAGTTAGACAAATAATTTAGGTCTTGCTTCTTTGAAGCATAAGATAGTTTTATTTGGGGTGGGGAGTTGTTTGTTTATTTGGGTTTTGCTACACTGTAATAGCTGATATTATTTCCAAAAMTATTTTGAAGTATATATAACTAGGTTTGTGGATGCCCATGTCTACACATAATGGTCTTGTAAAAGTGAACATCTTTCCTTCATAAAGAATTAGATGTACATTTAGCAAAATCAGAAGTGACACTGGATTTGAGGAGCTGCCTCAGAAGTCAGGAACACCAACGKGTTCTACCTTTCAGATCTGCTCTTCAAGCCCATTACCATCACCAGAGGCACATTTCCAAACTTCCAACACTGCTCTTCATCTCCTGAACAGATCTCCTTTATCTYTGCCAGCTTTGTATCTTTGTTAACCAGCTCTCCTGTATGCAAGCTCTGTGTGTTTATTTGTTGATCATATAGTTCTACTCCGACCCAAAAAATCAACTTATATTTGCATTATTTTACAATGTGCATACACACAGGAAAACCAAATTCCTCAGGCTGCAACAGATGCCTTTTAGTTTTTTAAACATCACCTTCATGTACATGTATCCTCTCCTAATTCACATTTCAAGGAATATTAAACAATAAACAATTAAAGGAGCCAAACAGTTCAAGAGACACACAATAGGAGCCATAACCTTCACTTCCAGGGCAAAKTCAGATTTGGCAAGGGTGTTTCATTATTCCTGATAGACCTATTGAAATGTCAGTAACTCACCCTCACTCCAAACACTCAAAAAGCATCTGCACCTCCCCACCAGCACCTCCACTCAAAGGCTGACCCAAACAGGAGCCATCCAAGGCTGGCCCTCACTCTTCGAGAACTAGCTGGGAGAAGAACATAAACAACATATCTGGCATGAAGAAATCAGGAGAAGCTTYGAGTTTTTATATCCTGCTGCTGCTGCTTCGGGGATCTGATAAAACACCTCAACTTCTGAGGAGCATCAGGTGGCAGCCTCACCTCATCCTGCCTGTCAGCCACATGAGGCACTCTGTCCCAACGCTGTCAAGAACAACACAGTCATTAAGGAATAATAACACTCCAATATCTTACTCAGAAAGCACAATCCCTTCCCAAGGAAAGGAACACAGGCTACTACAGTTTGCCACTGATGTTGCTGGAATTTTTTCCTAACAGATTTTCAAGAGTAAAACCCAACACTTTCTTATAAGCATTAGGCTGTTTATCATAGAAAATATAGACAGTATTTTACTTTCTTCTACTATCTGTAAAAATGCTTARCTCCAGCAATGGAACATTCTTACTAATGTTCCMAACTCATTTTATCAATATAAAAATGCACCTGCTAGCAACAAGACACTATCAATAGCAATATAAAAATAAAAYTGCATGCACTGGAATTTACATATACTGGTAACTCCTTAGTACTGATTACTTATTGTTTCTGTATTTTCAAAACACTGGATTATTCCCATGAATATTACAGGGTTTTGGTTTGGTTKGAAGGTGAAATCTCTCCCAAGACTCCGAGGCATTGGAAATAAAAATGGAAGTAATGTAAGGCACAGGACATCATGTAATCAGTGACTTCTTAAATTTCTTTCAAAGACAGTATTTTATTTAGGAATAGGAGAAAGGAAGAAAAGAAACAGTGAAGCCTAAGTAGGAAATTAGGAATTCATTGGCAATGTAGGCCTGATAAATCCCTTYAAGAGTTTGGGGTTAACATCAAGGGTTGTACTTCAACCAGACCCACACAAACCCCAARAAACACCAGGGCATAAGCCCAAAGACAGATTTAAAGCCTAGCAAGAGTGGGATAAAGTAGTCCATTAATTCAATGCATAGAGGAGCTAAACAACCCTCACTATCCACAACCACAGCTGAAAAACTATACTTGCCATCAGAAATGTGTTTCTGAAATCTGGATTTCCTSAAATTGTAATTTTCAATTGATATTTGCACAGGAAAGAAGATGGGGCAAAAAAAGTGTGGCGCCACAGTGCTCTTCCACAGGTGGCTCCAGCTTAAAAATAAACCCTCAAAAATGCTGGTRCTCCTGCTCAAAGAATGACTGAGAGAACTCTGGAAAGCCTAGAGAAAAAAATGGGCAAAATAAATTRTTTAAATTTAAATTTTTGTTCTTTTATCACAAACTAGGCTGGCTTTCCTTGAGAGGAGATGCGTATGTCAAAGCTGGGTGCAGCTGGGGCTTGGAGGAGCCAAAAGCCTCTCCACAAGAGGCTCAGGTCACTCTGGGCACAGGGGAAAGAAGGGCCAAAGGGAGAGGAAAGGAAGAGCTTTAGGGATAGAAAAACCTTCAGAACAGAAAGGCAAGAGGCCAACATTATCTGGCAAGAAAAAGAAACATCAGGTTGGTTTGGTTCACCTGGGAGAGTGGGCAGTGGGCAATGAGGAACAGGTGGAAAAGTTAAAATACTGACTTTTGACTCTTAGCCTATCTAACAAACACCTGCATCAGCAAACATCTTCATGAAATTAAAAATCAGGGTACAATCACATAAAATAAATTATAGAAGAGTCACTAACAGCATGTTTCTACAGAAGAGAGAACGTTTCAGCAAAGCTCTTTCTACCCTAAGCCAACTCCACTAAAAGACTTTCATTAATGAGTGCTATGTAGRAATACAGAAGTGTACATGACAAATCCGGAAAAATTACAAGCCCTTCTGGGGACAGGAAGAGAATAAGGAAAGTTAATAAGAGAAAATTCAATACAGGCAAATGTGGAGTGCCATGCTCAGGACTACGAAATCAAACACACAAATATGAAATGGRGAATAATTGGCAAGGCAGCTATGTTGCAAAAAGACCTGGAGGGTGTGTGACTGCAAAAATGGATTATTTAAAAAGCAAAATAAAACAAACCCCCCCATATAAACAAACAACTCCCCCAACAATGGCAACAATAAACATGCAAGTGTTCCAGGGAGTATTACCAGCATTGTTTTATCTATATTAAGTCAAATGAAAGGTAATTATTTCATTCTGCTCTGGATACWCTACTAACAATATGGAGAAAAAACAAACAGTCCAGAGGCAAGAACTACAGAAGGTGTGAAAGGGAAAAAAATAACCCACCACAAAAATGTTCAGTTTATTTTTATATCTGATGGAAAGTGAAAAGCTAGGACTCTACGGTCCTGACTACTGCCATATTTCAGTTTCTTAGAAAGGGACATTTTATGTTCTCACCTTCTCCCTTCCTGGAACTGTGAGTGAGAAATACCTCAAAGACTAGAGAAGTATGGACAGAGGTCATCAAGATTTCTGGATTAACACAGTTGTTGATATCTGAGGATGATTCTCTCCCAGGAGCTGAAATAACACCTGCCCACTGCCTGAACAACCTGGTGTTAGGGGTCAGTGGCTCCACAGCGCAGAAAAAACCCCTCAGCTGTGACTCAGCCTGGACCAGCACTACTTCCTGGAATGTTTGTGCACCAAAGAAAGCAGGAAACAAGTGGTCCTAACCCCAAGCAACCCAGCTGGAAGGCTCTGTAGATGCAGCTCCTGAACCCTGATGGAGAATAAAATTCATCTGGTTTCGCCCAAAGGAGCCTTAGCAGAAAATTCTTAAAAACAAGGTGTTTTGAGCCATGGCTCATTACCTGCAGAGCACCCCACGAGGCTGTGCAGGGCAGTGACCCTTCCTCTGCTCAGCCACCCCAAACCACAGAACCACRTATTTGAGAGCCTCTCTCTCTGAGCACAGCAGCCTGGAGGGGCCCTGCTGCAGGTGAGTGTGCAACTCTTCAGCTGGGATCATTTCAAGTGCWTTTCCCAGTCTGAAGTGTATCCACAAGAGACACAGCAGTTTCACAAAAATACTACATTTCTACAAGTTCCTTTGGCATCTCATCCTGTGGCAAGAGAGACAGTGGAAGCTGTCTATATGCATTTCTGGCTTATGTGATACTCCAAGAAAGAAAAGTAAAACAAAATTCAGGGCTACATAGCTCAAAYTGGGGAACCAATAACCAACAAACATTTTTGTCTTTTGCTTTTCTGCATCTTAGCGCCACTTCCAAACTGGCTGTCGGTCAGGAGTGGCTTGATGCCTATTTTTAGAGGTGAAGCTCAGACACTGTGGAGCTGGGCACCAAAGAAACAACACAATCTTCCTGTAGGAACAGCCGTATTATGAAACAGCAAGGCAGCCATAAGGCACAAACCGCAAGACAGCAAAATAGCAAATTATCAAATAGCTGCTCATTACCAAAACAATGCTCTTCTCTGCACAACAAAAACCCCAGAGCTTTTTTTTTCCGGGGGGGGGGGGAATCATCAGTGAACATGCAAATCAGGGCAAAGTGGGAGATATGCTCTGTGTATATCTGCATTTTCCAAGTTAAGAGAACATTTTTGGGAATGCAAGTACAGTGCCCAGGCACTGCGGAGACACACTGTTCCAGCTGCTTCTGAATGGCAAATCCTACCCTTCCCTCCCGGGGCTCTGACATCCCTGAGACACAGCTCCAGSACTGCCACACACCCCTCGGTCTGCTGCCATCTCATAGGTGTGGGTCGGTTTTACCTTGGAGACAACAAATATTACACCCCTGCTCTTTCAAGTCCTTCCTGGCAGCAAAGGAATGGTCATTTCCCAGCACCTGGAGGGACAGAATGTTCCTCCTAGCTCAACAAAAGCCTCCCACTTCCTGACCTGCCTCCAGGCTGTCCTGGCTCTGCTCCCTCTCGCCAGGTCTGTGTCCCTGGTCCAGATGCTGCAGCCTCCTCCCAGACCCCTGATCCCAGACCCCCGATCCCAGGGCCAGTTCTCCTAGGGAGCAATTCCCTGTCTCCCCTCTCCAGACTGACCATTTCCATCCCGTTTCCTCTATGCTCCCTGTCATCCCCGTGTCCTGGCACCTCACAGCTGCAGGCTCCAGCTGCTCAYATCTCCACTTTCCTTCCCATCCAGCCCCAATTTTTCTCCCCTCTGATCCCAGGATCTGCTGCCTCCCAGCGAAGATGAAATATTCAGCGATTACAGTCAGTAAGCCCTAAGCATATGCAAATGGATCTTTTTGAAAAGGCTTGTATCCTGGCTAAATTCAGATGCTTTGTCATGCAAATGGGAGAAAGACACATCTCTGGAATCAAATCCCTCATCCTTTTCTTTTTCAACCGGATTTCAAGTGTTTTGAAGGAGAGGGGTATCATTGGTCTTCCACGGTAAAAGTTGAGAAAACTTTCAAAACATTGGAAAACGCCTACTGTCTTTGCCCAATTTTCAAAATGGGCCACATTTGAACTGAACTTTTACACACAAAAAAAAGTTACATGAATCGGCACAAGGCTTAAATATTGCACTGTAACTTTTCCACCCAAACAGTGGAAGTTTGGCAAAGTTACTGAAATCTTGGCTGCTTTAATACTTGTGACAGTATCATATGCCTGTAATTTAAGCAGAATTAATTTCTTCTGTTTTATCTGAACGGCAGCACATACGTTACCTGAAACATTTTCATGCGCTCCCAAGACACCTGTGCAGAGTAAATGAGCACCTGAAGCACATGGCCAATAATAAATACTGATAAAYAGCTACTATTTGCAGAGCCCTCCCTTCTGCACACTTCATTAARATGTATATTCTTGTAGAATGCCTGATGTTCACAGACTCCCTGAGCAGCACAACTGCAACTTTTACAAGTTACACCTGATGGATACGTGTCAAACCTAAACTTTACAAAACAGGCAGGATTAAATTACCAGATCTGTCTTCAGAAGTGGGGGGAGAGAATTAATGCATCTTTTACCACCAAAATCTTAAGAAACTAGCCGGCCACTTCCCAGGGATGAGTAGCAAATTCAACACTGAAGCCAGTTAATTTTTATCTGAATCTTATTTTTACATAGCTTACAAACATTGCAGTTGAAAAGGTGACTTAACTATGTAAACTCGGGCAATGCAGTCTTTTCAAATCTGAGAGGGAAAAAAAAAACATGAAAGAAGACACTCAAAGAACTCCACTCATACAAAGGAACTGTACATACAAACAGCCAACATCTCAAAACAGACCTGAAAAGAAGTAGTATTTTGATAAGGCATCATTTTATAAGAAATTAAGTTGCAGTCTCTAGTCATCCAGTTAGTTTTTAACCAAAATCTGGGCGTCTGCCAAGCCCCCAGAAGGTTTGGGGCTTCTTGGGAAGAGGATTAGTTTGGAAGATCACTGGAACATAAAGAAAACTGAACTCAAAACATATATTCCCACCAGAATTTAGTTTTCCTTATATGTTTGTTAGAACTGCTTTTCTACATATCTATTTTCAGCCTGAAGYATTATATATACATAAACAGAGAGGTACATTCGCAAATGGAACTTGTGTGTGGTCTGGTCCCTTTTTTCCTCAAAGATTAAAAGTTTAGAGAGTTTCACCATTCAGTGAAGTGTTGTCAGGTCTGAGCTCCTAATCTGAAATAGTTCTATTTTAAGGAATAAGGGGAGGAAAAAATGAAAAAAAGATTGTTCACAGCTGCTGTGAARAGGTAACAATAGAGGATGTGCGGATACTTTTTTGTCTTTTTTTCCTTTGACAGCGTACTCGGGTCTGAGGTGGTGCTGGCACAGCGGCGTGGTGAAGAGCTACTGCTTAACACAATTTTTCCATCCCTGAGCAACCGGGATGGACACAGCCCAAAATTAATGCACAGCTGTTCCAGAGTGAGAGGAAGGGGGACAAAGACACTTTCTTGTGATTTTTGTCTCTTCMCCCTCCTCTCGCCTCACAGGTATCGTGTGCCCTCACCTTCAGKGTTTTATCCAGCTGTGCTGTGCTGCACCTCTCTGGCACAAAATTGRGTGTTGCTGTCCCCAAATTCATGTACCCACACTTCACATGTGTTGTGAAGCTAAATAATGCAGGCGGTTTACCCCAGAGGTCAAGCAGATGGGACAAAGAGAGGGACCATAAAACAAATGCCATCTTGGAACTGAACATTTGCCAAGGGCTATTACAAATGGCTGGCAAAACTTTGTTGGTTTTTATAGTAATTACATAACCTCAAAGGACACAAATACCGAATGCAGCACACAGCAAGACGCCGTGCTACAGGACACACTTGGCACTGGGCTGTTCTGTAAAATACATCACAGCAAATATCACAAACAGCAGCTGAACAACACACCTCTTTTCCGCACTTGGTAAATAAGCTTTTCACACCCTGGTCCCCTCATTCGCACACATCCTCATGGGGAACACACATGGTCCACATAATCAGGCCATTAAAAACTGAGGGAGCGTGATTTAAAAAAAAAAAAAAATTTCCTCAATTATTACAAGCGTATTTTGGAGATCGGTTACTGGCTACATATTTTAGGCACTTAAAATCTTGAGGAGACACACCAGTGTTCAGTTGAAATTTTCTGTTCTAAAAACTTTGATATTAAACATAATTACGACTCCACTTTTCTTGATTAAATAAGTACTTATTGTATCAGTCAAACATATGTATTTTCCTCTGTGGCTTCCAAATTAACACAATCTCATGCAGAAGTCAGAGCTGTATTTTTGTAGAGATATTTAATTGGACAGCCACTTCTTTCTGAGTGGAACAAAAACTCATGCATTACCTTGGGACAAGTCTTTCATGGCTGTAAAACAATGCCCTAAGAGGGGAAAAAATTGYAATCACGGTTTTTTGGAAGTCAGAAAGAAAGCAAATGAAAATGGCAAGGATGTGATCTCATCAGAAAGAAGAAATTTTAAWGGATGAAATACCAAAAAATCTGGAATGTAGACTATACATAATGGTATTCCACCAAGTCTCAAGGCTTTTATATGTATTTTTTTCCCCCACTGGAGGAAGGAGAAAGAGGATGTTTGTAACTCCCAGCTGAGTTAATTTGTAAGGAGATGCAACCATGAAGTTTCTGACCTGTCAGGTCCACGATCTAAAAACAAACCATTTCAGTGTTTTGCACAAAATAATCTGCACGTGAGCAGTCCACATTTCCAGCTGTTAGCTCGAAGTGGGAGACAACGTGTATTTAAATCGAACAGCACCATCTAGCAGGTCCTCACAACTTTACTTAGGAGGGCAGTTGCTACTTGACAATAAGTCAGTTTGGCAGGCTTGCCCTGAAAATTATTAAGCATTTTCAGAGCAAACGAAATATTATGTGCTTTACAGCACCAAGAACCTCGAAGAAAAATCAGCTACAATGAAAAGAGTACGACTGAAAACTGTTCAAAGTTTCAGCCCCACGACCAGAGCACTTGTGTGTGTGGCTTGCACTGGGTAGCTTTTGCAAAGCAGAATTAAACAACATGATCTTCATCTGATCCGATGCACAGCAGCCCTATGGATCTGTTTTCAGTCCCACTGTGAGACCCCACTGTGCCCTTCAGTGATTTACCGAGTGTATTGACAAACACCAGCAGCCGTGTAGAACGAGGAAATGGTTTAATTCCCTAATTTTGCTAAGACAAAATAAACAGTGCTTCCACGAGCCGGCCAAGCAATTATATTTAAAATTATCCCTGCGCTGGAACTAAGAAGTGCCACTAGTTGATCAGATTTCAGAGCCCAAGTTGTGCCTCCCGCTCCATCTCAGCAATTAACGCTGCCCGGCAGGGCTGCCTCTGTCTCCCTCCACTTTCCCGTGGCAAAGTTAGRTGTGAAATTGTCAAACGCCTTAAATTCTCCTTCTCCTGCCGAAACAGAGATGCCTGGCCTGCTGCTGTTGCAGGAAGCGTGCATGCCAGCCTCTGGAATTAG
>JACDOX010000334.1:400866-418339 GCA_014549065.1 Cardinalis cardinalis
CGGACCGGGCCGGGCTGTGGGGAGCGAGCACTCACTTCTCGCGGGCCTGGCTGTCGGACGGGACGCTGCTGTTGCTCTTGCCTTTGCCGTACATGCCTGCGGAGAAGCTCCCGACTGTCACGCACCTGTCAACCCATCACCGCCTCCCCGGGACCGGCCCCGTCGCCACGGTGACGGGCGCCACACGCGCCCGCCATTGGCCGGGCCCGCCCCCCGCGCGGTGATGGACGGGGCGCGCATCCGGCCGGGCGCGGCCCCGCCCCCCCCCCGCGCGAGGGGGAATTAGAAACGGTTCGAGAAGGATTTTAAACAAGCGGCTGTTCCCGGCGCCCGCCGCGCCCCCCGCCGCCGCGCCGCCGAGCGGGGAGCGCGCCGGAGAGACGCAAACTGCGGACCGGACTCCCGGCCGGCGCGGAACGGGCAGCGCCCGAGCGGCCGCTCCGTGTCCTCAGCCCGACACCCGCAGCGAGCCCCCCGCCCCAAAAMCACCCCCAAAACCACCCCCAAAACCACCCCCGAGGGTTCCTCCGCACCCCTCACCCCCAGGGGAAGGGACCCCTCCCCACCAGCGAGAGCTGGGGAGGAAACATTTCCTGAAGCGAAGCAGCGCGTCTTAGAGTAGCTTAAAAAATAATCAAAAAAATAAAAATTAAGAGAGAGAAAAAAAAAAAMCACCCACGGTCTGAAGAAAATTCAAGGAAATGCTTTGATTTTTTTTTTTTTTTAAAGTTACATGGCAATAATTGCGTGCTCCGCAGAGACGGCAGAGAGAGAGAGAGAGAGCAGCCACTGGGGCCATTTGTTACTTGATTTCTCTTTTTTTTTTAAGTACCCGAAGCTCTGGAATTTTTCCGCTCTTCCTCTTCAACCACAGTCCCAAATTTTGCAGATATTGGTGCCTTGCTTGTGTTTAAACTGGGGCTAACCTTGTAAACCCACTCCTGTGTGTGACCCGTGGGAGGGGGCTTTTAGTATTTCGATGTTTTAAGTGAGCAATGTCAATCTTTTTTTTTTTCTTTTTCTTTTTTTTTTTGTGTCAAATGCACCCAACATCTGTCTCCCCGCCGTGTCAGGAACAACCAGGGCCAACCAGGGAAAAAAAAAAAAAAARAAAAAAAAACCCAAAAAACAACTAAAACCCGACCAAAATTCGAGAGCAGGGAAGTTGTGCCAGAGCGTAGACCACCAGCATCTGTTTATCATTGTTGGAGCTGCAAAGGGGGAAAAAAAAACATCCTCTGGATCCTGAGCTGCCGGAGCGGAGGGGATGGCTGGCGAGGTGAAGCTGGGGAGGGGGAGATTAGGAGAGTATTAATGAGCGGCTGGAACAAATTAGCGAGGGAGCAGCAGAGACAACAGGAAAGGAGTGCGAGGGGCTGGGGAACCCGCGGTGCTTGTGGCAGCTCCCTGCCCGGCGTGGGATGTGTGTGCTCTAGGAACCCACCCCAGAAATCCAGCAGATTGAAACGCACGGCAACAAAAGCCATTTTGTGCCAAAGTTGGTTGTCTTGGGCTTTCACCCCGTTACACGGTTTAAAAAAAAAAAAAAATATTTCTACGGACAGCGTGAGAGTGTGGTTGGAGTGGGTGTAGGGAAAAGAAGTAAATTAGGCTGACATCATTCACCCTGGTTGGGACCGAGGCTCCTGCTCCCGAGTTACACCCAGGAAACCAGAGGAAGCGGGCTATGGTGTGAGGAGAAAGTGGGAAAGGAGAAAAAGAGGGAGGAAGGAGTGAGTGGAAGGGAAGGAGAAGCCGGCAGAGGAAACGAAGGATGCGAGGGGGAAAAAAAAGCGAGTTAAAAGCACAATGCACGGTGAATTTGGGGGGAACAGAGCAGGGAGAGAAGCTGAGAAGCGGCTGCAGGGCGAACCTAAGGGCGGCGTTTTGCCCGCATTGGGGCAGAGGAATTGTCGCCAAGTGTGGCCAGAGCTGAGGCGGCGGCTGGCGGCACTCGGGGCGGCAGGACAGGGCACAGAGAGAGCCAGAGAGACAGGCAACCAGGGCAGGGAACCAAGAAGGGCTCGGGCTGTGGGCGAGATTTAAAAGCAGGCTGCTGAGGAGAGGCAAGGAGTGAGCGTGGACATCCTTGGTCAAGCCACAGGGACGGCTGGAACTTGGGTTCCGAGCAGAACTTTGATGCCGGCGTTTTCCTCGCCCTTGGGAAGGGCGGGATGGCCCATCAGGACGGAGGAGTCGCTCCTCTCCAAGGCTCCCCTCTGCCGTGGGGTCCGCGGGGCTTTCGCACCAAACCATTCCTATATCGCCCGAACTGATAAGGGTGGCGAAACCCTTCCCGGGCGGCGAGACRGTCCTGCGAGGCTTTGTTTGCCTCGATGGTTTTGGTTGATTTGTTTGTGGTTTAAGGGTGGGGGATATTTCGCGTCAGTGTTGTGTCGGCCCTGAGAGGGGAGAATTTTTCCTCTTGGAAAGGACAGTGTTGAGGGGTTTCCCAAAAATGTGATGGCGAGATAGCTGTCGTGTCCTTTGGATTTGCATCCCAGGACGGGACTTTCGCAGCTGAAAATGCTTTGTTCCCGTTTTCCCTGCGATTTATTTGCGTCCCTGTGGTTTATTTGCGTCCCTGTGGTTTATTTGCGGCCCTGTGGTTTATTTGCGGCCCTGTGGTTTATTTTGGCCTGATGGCAAAATAAAGATCAAATTGTGCAGATCAAATTGTGATTTGGGGCGGGATGAACTTCGGGAGGGGCCCTGCGACACGAGCAGGACGAACAAAAACCGCCAAGGCGAAACGTGTTAAATGTTCAAAATTCTCTTCACAGGTCTGCCTCCCAAGCTACCATTAACATTCAGGTGATGACTTTGTAATTTCGCTCGGAGATCCGTCGGCGGGAAGCGCAGGAATGGCGCTGTCCCGCATTTTGGGAGCCGGTTTTGGGAAGCGGCGCTGGGACCCGCCGGGTGATGCTGCCCACCCTGRGCCCGGAGGAGGAACCTGTGACCCATCAGCACCACAAACCCCCAGCACCAGGGAAGGGCACAAACCCACGAAACTCAGCTCAATGGCAGGGAAATAGCCACGGAAACCCACCCGGGGTCGGCGTGCCGGGAATTCTCCCTCGGGGCGGGTTTTTTGCCGGGTGCCCCTGCCCCTGCTCCAGGAATTTCCGAGCACAAACTCCGCTCCCAGCAGGAGCAGTTGGATCTCACGAGGCCGGCGCTGTAATTAATGAGATTTGAGGCGAAATTCGAGTTTCCGATGTCAGGAACGAGGATCCAGCCTTTGTTACAAAAGGGGATGAGGGGTGGCGGTACTTTAAAGCTTCTCAGTCCGACACTGGGAAGGAATTCACAATGTATTTTTAGAGTGTTATAAAAATCTCTTACATAATGCTGATTAATTCTTCGGTTTTAGGGAAGAGCACTGGGCTTTGTGTATAAGAGTGTTGACCAGCTAAGCCACTGAAAAGGGCTGGTTTGGGCCGGATTTTTTTTTCCCCCCCTTTAACTTTTTCTTGGATACAGAAAGCGGCAATTATTCAATTATTACAGGATTTTGCTTTTTGTTTGGGCGTGTTATGAATATTATTCTGGAAACTGTGCCTTATTCTTGGAAGTCTTTATCATTTTAAAACATATGCTATGTTATATCACCCTGTCTGAGATATAGGATAGCTCCAAACTGGGTGGTTGGTTTTATTTTTTCCCCCTCTCTCTTGCTGCAGCTAGTTAGAGTCTGGATTAATGTTAAGGATATCTGCAGTGAAACGTTGCTGGTGTGGCTGACTTTAACAACGTCACGTCACAGGATCACACTTTCATTGATACAGTAATACGTACAATTACTTGGCATTTCTGCCCATTCCGTAGATCCTCAAAAAACCATTGATTAATCCAACTGGCAGGTCTCACACAGCCCTTAACAAAGGGCTGTTCAGGAAATTAAGTCAGTAAATGCTACTCCCTTATTTTAATTCCAGTTATCTGGACTTATTGCTGTGTAGCTGGGAAGATTTTTTGGGCAAGATATCATGGGAGAGAGAGGCTTTTGTTTAGTCTTTTTCAACAAATACGTGACCGAGGCAGCTTTGAAGCCTTTTCTGAGGCATCCTTCCTCCTTCTGTAGAATGTTTAATCTTCCTGTGGAGTGCCTAACTATGAGCCTCCTTCTGCAGACTTTCATTCTGGTGCCATACAGAGGAGCAGGGGTTGCTCAGGTGATTGAACGAGTCCTAAATCGTTGCTGGAGAAAGGGGAGAGCAGGATGCTTAGGTCAGAACAAAATCTTTATTTGCCCCTCTTTTCCACCCAGGAGGAGGAGAAAAAAAAAGTAATTATAGCTCAGGGCTAGGGAGGGATAATCCTTGTGGGTCCCTTCCAGCTTGAGGTACTCTGTGATTCTGGATCTCAAAGAAAGGTTTGCCAATAACCCAAAAACCCCCTTGCACTTTCTGCTCCCAGCAGAGGCCACAATTCCCTCCTGTCTCTGCAGGAGGAGCCAGGGTGATTTGGCAGCCTCCAGTTCATCCATGAAGGGGCCAGGGACAGCCCAAACACCATCAGCTGGGAGGCACAACTGGCTAAGASCAAACCTTCCACCTCCATTTCTGGGTTTATTGCTCTGTCTGGCTGTGCTGGGGCTGTTCACTCGCAGTTCTGAACGGGGAAATTATCTGTACAGGGCACCCAGTGCCACACGGTCTGAGCCTTGCAGTGGAAAAATAAACCAAACAAACRCATTTGTGTGTACTGGTTTCCTCCACGGCTTCTTTTCCTGGTGTTTTATGTGGTTTCAGCCCTCCCTGGTGCTGTTTCCACTGGAGGGGCTGTCACAGCCTCTCTCTCTCWCACAGACACTCGAGTGTGTGCCTTTGGTGCTGCTCAGGGTTGGGCTCCTGCTCACSAAGGAAAGTTCAAACCCAGCCTTCCTCCCCTCCCCAGCCACATGGTTTGACTTCTGGAATGGGAATTGGTACTTTTCTTGGCGAAATGTATTTGGTAATTGGGTTTAAATTATGTCTACATATATGTGAACACCCTTAGTATGCGAGATCTCCCTGATCTCATTGGTTAGCTCGTTGTTTTAAGCCATTTGATGGAAATTACATTTTACCAGACAACCCAGTCTGTGGGGGGAGAAAAAAAATAGTATGAGAAAAAGTACATTGCCTTAGTTATTAATCATTTGAAGGATAGCTGAAAGTCACCACTGCTGGCCCAGTGATGTGTCACATCAGGAATGTGGCTCCCTGTGCTGCAAGTGACAATGAACAGAAGGAAAACTGCATGGGCACAGGGGATACAGGTGGACGTGGGGCTAAATGGGACCCTGATCCTGCGTGGAGCTCCACATGGGCAGATCTCTCTGTGCATGATGTGGGTGCAGGGATTTGTGGCAAAGGACTTTGCTGCTGAGGTGCCTTAGCTGCCACTTTTAGCAGTTAGTGCTGTGCTAAAAGAAAAAAAAAAAAAAAAAAGAAAACTAAAAAAAAAAGCCCAGCCAGAAACCACATTAGCAGCATCAAAATTGCTTTTAGTTTCAGGGTCAGTACCCTCAGCAATATGTTGCAGGAAAGGGTTGATCCCAGTATGGAGCTGCTGATAATTCCCGAGTTGGTTTGACATATGCAGGCTGCTGTCGACTTCAACAGGCTTATTTAACACATTTGTTTCTTTTGGGTTTAGGATTAGCCAAAATGCAGTTCTGTGAAGCTGCAGTGGGCTGTGGGCCTGGCAGGACTCAGGTTGCACAAGCAGGACAGCAGAAATTTTAGCCTGGGTTAAACCACGGTTAAGCCCAGACTAAAGGGGCAAAAGACTCAAGAATTTTACATTTCTTCTTCAGAAGGCACAATAATTTTACATTTATTAAAGTCTGTTCATAAAAAAAAAGAGACTCCAGAGCAAGCAGTGGCACTCAAAGTGAAGATCTGGGAAAATAAATGGCCCAGGCTATCAGGCTGTGACAGCTTTGGCAAACCTTTGCAGAGTTTTRTAAAACAAACACGCGTGATGTTCTCTTCTCCGGGTCGGTGTGTGCATCACAAGTTCATACCCAGCTCAGAGGATGGATGAAATGGTTCTCTCTCTCCCTCTCCACATATTTGCTGAGCACATAGAGGTGAATTAAGTGCCRTCCCTGTGCTCAGCACACCCAGCCCCTCTGCAGCTCTCCTGCCTTCCCCCAGGTGAAGATGGAGATGGAGATCATTCCAGCCTGCTCCCTGGGCTTCATATTCCAAGGAGATAACTTCTCTGGATCTCAGGGATCACAGGAAATAAAACAACTGTCTGTGGGCCTGCTCTGCCTTTYGGCGAGTACAGAATGTGCCAGGGGACCCTGATAACCCAGTGTGCCTCCACTGGTTTTCCACACCAAGATTTGAGTCCTTCTTCTTTTTATGACCCATTTGAGGCTTTTGTTTTCAGCTGGGAATATACAGAAAACTGAGAAAATGTCACTGTTTTGGACCCATGGGCCAAGGAGGGGGTGGTGATGACAAAAAGCAGTGGCACATGTCAAATCCAGTGGTACCMGGTCTGCCTGTTGTTTAACAGCTGGCCCAGAGCGGTGTTAAAAGTAAGAGAGGAAATCACAGCATTATTCATTAATTTATGCTTATGTATGTTTTGTTTCTCTCAACACACACACACATGATATTGCTCATATATATTGCTCATCTGGTAAGGAAGAAATAAAAAGAGAAATTGATACCAGTCTGCATATGTGTTCAAAAGCTTAGCAAATTCTCCGAGCTCTGCTGGGGATCAGGTTTCATGAAGCTGCAATAAAAAAATCCTTTTTTACCTTGTCTTTGTGTGTTCTGAGGTGGGTTTGTAAGGTTTGAATTACTGGGTAATAACCAAGAAGTCTCCTTTTCACGAGCCTGCAGCTGGGAAATGGACAGTTTAATATTAATGGGAAGAACAAACTCTTCTCCTTTCTCCCTCCTTTCTTCTCTGCACTTCTCCTTCATAATTTCCTTTTCTGAGATCCCTGTCCTGGAACTGCCTTTGTGGAAGTCCAGGATGAGCTACAAACCAGAGGAGTAGAGCCCAATTTTTCAATTTTTCACTTAATCACTGCAGTGAGAGTCAAATGGCACCAACTTCTGAACATTCAGGATAGAAAAAATCCATTCATTGACATATCTGCAATTATTTATTTAACTAAGGAACTAATATCACATTAATCTGCAGACTTCCCTTCTGAAACACTCAATAAGGGCCCTGATATCAGCATGCCAGGGGGAAATATGGAAATAATCACTCCTGGCTCCTAAGAGAAGGAAAACCCTCAATGTTTGTTGAGAATTACTTGGCACAAATGACTGAATGGAAGTAACCAGCACCACCAGTCTGTATTTTGGTGTAAATCCACCTCAGGTCCATCCTGGCTTCACTTCCAGACAAGGTCAGTGAGAAACTGAAGTTAAATACCAAGGTTGAGCACATCGCCACTTTTTTTATYTTTACATTTTTATCTTTACATTTACAAAGATTATTCCTATCCTTTTCCCTTTAAGCCGAGTGCTGGGAATTCAGTGTGATGGATAAGAGAGGACAACCCCAAATCGGGGTCTCCAGGGACTGCTGGGCCTGAGGTGAACAGAAAGTTCACTCTTTTTTGGGGATTTCTGGCATGAAGGAGCTCTTGGCACCCGAAGGGCTGTGGGAGCCTGTTGAGAGAAGACACGGGACCGGACTGAGAGCTTAAAAAGGTTTTTATGGATGGAAATTCTCCATTTCTGGGAATAAATTATATACTTGGAAAAAAAAAAAAAAACAAACAAAAAACCCCCCTTTGCTGATGGCTCCTCTGCTGGGTTTTGAGCTCTCCTTCCTGTGTCTAATCCTGTTTTTTAGGGAGCTGAACACAACGAGCTCCTCTGACCTCGCTGGGTCCCGGAGAAAATAAATGTGAGGAGAGCCCAGACCTGGCCCAGTGAGGACAGAACCAGGACCAGAACCAGAACCAGAACCAGGACCAGAACCAGGACCAGGACCAGAACCAGAACCAGAACCAGGACCAGAACCAGGACCAGAACGAGAACCAGAACCAGAACCAGGACCAGGGGATGTCCCAGGCTGGGCAGGGACAGAAGCAGGTCCTGAGCACAGGCACGGGATGCCTTGGGGCTGTGAAACACACAGAGCCCTCTCCCATGTGTTCTCCCCTCAGCTCTCCACGTTCTTGCTGCCTGGCGTGGTGTTTCCCCAGGATATCTGAGTAAGGAGGAGCCTGAAATCTAAGGTGGATTGTGTTATTTAAAATATATCCTTCTTTTATGGTCAGAATTTACAGCCCAGCTCCATGAGGCTGGCCTGACCTGTGGCACCCTTTTCCCCCTGGTGATTTAGAAGTGGCCTTGAGAAGCTGAGAGGTTTTAACTCCTTCCATTTCTTTCTGTTTTCTGGGGTTTTTTCCTCCCTCCATTTACTCCTTTTCTTAAAAAAAAAAAAAAAAAAAAAAAAACCCAAAAAAACCACAAAACCCAAAATATTCATCCATCAGCCCAAGGTTTGCCTGCCCAGTGCCTCCCAAGGTGTGGATTTTAGAGAGGGAGGATTTTTCCAGAGACAGGAGATCAGGGCAGGGAGGCAGGGGTGGAAATCTCCTCCCTGGCCTGGGAGGGCACCACGACACAACTCACTGAATTCCAGACCCTGACCAGCAAACAGGGATGTGGAAAAGGAGGGATTTTCAACCTCCCTCCTTGGCCTCGGGGGTTTTGGCCCAGGAAGAGGCAGAAGTTATATGGAATTCCCAGAATACACCCCAAACTGCATTGGCTGTGATGGGATTTTTTACTGTGCAAGGAATGAAATATCAGGCTCTCACTGTTATCTTCCCTCGTGCAGCTGTAAAGAATTTATTTGTGAGTTTTACACCGTCCAGAGGTGGTTCCCTTGTACCCCTTTTTCCAATAAAGTTGGAATGCCAGAGGTTCTCCGGTTTGTTATTGCTCTCTTCGCCCAGCACAAAACCCTTGTGGCCGTGCTGAGAGTGGCACCTCTGTCTGATCATGAGCCTCCTCCATCCTGGCTTCCCTGCACAGCTGGGAAATCCTTACAATGCCATTTTCCAGCCTGCCCCAGTACCCAGGCTCCCCCAGCATCCTGCCCCCTGCCTTTCTGGTCCCGGGGACCTGCATTATTTGATGTGTCCCCGGGCCATAATTTGAATTTTAGGCATTCTCTGCTCAGTGGATCCAAAYTCCTCATAAGCCCAAAAGTGTCCCACCTTAGAATGGGGGGAAAAATAATWAAATAAAAAAAAGTTATTTAAGATTGTGGGGATAAAAATGCTTCGCTAGGTGGAGTTTCCTGGAATACCAAGGGCTCAGGGAACCAGTTCATTTCCATCTGCCTGCTCGTGCTCCCTGGTCTCCCTTTTTACCATTCCTTTAAGAGTTTGGCCCTGATTGTTCGGGGTTTTGATAACGAGGGTTGAGCACATTTAACCCCAACAAACACAGCCCTTGTTTTTAAAAAAACACTTTAAAAATTATTWAAAAATGCTGTCAATATTAAAGGTAACTTGCATATTGATGGAAAT
The DNA here is from genome assembly GCA_014549065.1 of Cardinalis cardinalis. Classification (NCBI taxonomy): domain Eukaryota; kingdom Metazoa; phylum Chordata; class Aves; order Passeriformes; family Cardinalidae; genus Cardinalis; species Cardinalis cardinalis. The sequence continues at coordinate 410,387 of JACDOX010000334.1, forward strand.
GACGAATTGTTCCAGCAAAGAAATGCACAGTAATAAGGAAATTCCATTTATATTACATTTATCTTTCCCCCTACATGCTGAGTCTTTGAAATCAGTTTTAAGAAATACCTTTTCTATTTTTTTAAATAGAGTGGGACTTTTTTTTTTTCTTTTCAATGAATTTTATGAGTCTCCTTTCACCTCCATAGGTGGCTGTCATGTCTGGGGGAACAACACGAGCTAAATTCAGCTGTGGCAGCTCTGATGGTGCTGTCTGCTGAGGAGTGACCTTCCCACTGAAACCAGGATGGTTTGGAGCAGCGCAGGACCAGGAATTGCTGCTGAGGAGTAAGGAAACAACAAACTGAAAACATTTTTTGAAGGCCACAAGGGAAACAGTGAGGAAAATCTTTCATTGAGACCCTTCCAGTAGAAGCTACCTCACAGATTSCTATGGATTTTCAACAGGCACCACCCAGCCCTCTCCTCATTTGAGAAGTGCTTGGACAGAGGGATGTCAGAACAGTGGGGGACCAATAAACTGCTTCAAGGTTCCCAGATTAGGTCTGCTTGGAAATTAAAAATAGATTTATAGATACCAGCATCCAGTCTGAATGCTGTCCCAGATTTCCACGGTTCCAGCGGTATCTGGCTCCTGACACAAACAGAAAATGCCATAATTTGTTTTCCATCCTCTCTGATGTCAATGTAAACAATCTTTTGGATGGGCCTGGGTGTTTCTCTGCGTGGGGACGGAGCTGAACTCTGCAGCATTGTGCGAGTTTATGAGAAACAGAAGGGGAACCTGACAAGCTTGGCGACGTGGTCCAGGCTGTCTGAACCTCAGAGAATGTCTCACACAACCAGGAGCACACCAGAGGTAAAGATGTGCGCTGCACTCCCTGTCTCAGTGCTCAACCATGTCAGGACTTGAGTTAAAATGAGCAAAGGCCAAAGCAGAAGGCATAGGAATGGCCAATGTTTCACACAGTTCACTATCTCCTGAAGATATTAACATGTTCTGTGATGATATTCTCTTTATTTCAGTATTTATGAGGAAAGTCAGTTCATACAGGGCCATGTAAGAACTCAGGGAAGGCAAGATTCACCCCATTCTCCCCTGTTTGTTTCTATTTCTTTCCCATCTATTCCCATTCCATTTAAAAATAACCTGGTGCATCTTTCCTGGAACACACAGATATATATACACATGTCTATTTATATATATATATATACATGTATATATGTATCTACATATGTAGTCTTGGTTCTTGTCTTGCAATTTGAATTTGAATCCCATCAGCTGCTTTTCCCAAGGAATTCTTGCATTCAGACCCAGGTTCCCAAAACCACTTGCTTATTGCTTGGGAACAATCATTACCTGCTGACAGAGGGCTGGGAGCCCCTTTCTAAAAATTGACATATTGGAAATATTTTAGGGCTTATTTTTCAGAAGGAGCTCAGGTAAGCAAGTGAATGTGACTGGGTACAGCGTGTCCTGCTTTCCCAAGAGCCAGGAGTGGAAATTCAGGGGAAGGAGAAGGAGGGATGCTGGAGCTCACCACGGGCACTGTGGCGCTCCCACCCTTGCCTGCAGACCTGGCTCTTCATTTGGATGTCGGAAACATCAAAATGCAGCATCATTTGGAGGCCCAGCCACTGCCTGCTGGGCGCACACAGAGCTGCTCACCACACAGGGCTCAGCACAMGCCGCTGCTGAACCTGCTCCGTGGCCAGCTGTGTCCCTGGGAATTCACTGCCAGGCTGCTCTCCTCACAGGAGGTTTGTGGCACCCTGTCTCTCCTCACTGCCAGAAGTTGCCCGGGACCTTTTCATGCACCAGCAGAGGGKTTTAAGATATGCACTTGCTCAGGCACATTATTATTCTAAACATCTCGAAGTTATGCTCTCCCTCCTTGTCACCATAGAAATGATTCCACAATCACGGTCCCCTTCCTCCACACAAGGGCTGCCTGCCTGTCTGGGGAGGGACACTGGGGCTCTCCCAGGCTCTGAGGAATTGCTCCATTGCCAGGCACTTCCCTCCACTTCCCAGGGCCTGGCAGGGAAGGAGCAGCTGCCATCCAGACCAATTTTGGGAGGAGCGGGCCAGGCAGGCTGTGGGCACGTTCCCTCCTGCCTCATCTTTGGGGTGGTTCCTTCCTCAATCCATGACACACTTTGCATTCCCTCTTTTTAAACCTCTTTCAGGTTAATTTCTTTAACCTCTTTCAGAAATTTTCTGTTTCTGCCCCATTCTTCTCATTGGCAGTGTCTCTTCCCTATAGAAATCATCTTTTATGGATCTTGCGTTCAGGGTCCAAGTTCCCAACAAGTCCAAAGGATTCCCTTCTCTGAGCAGCCCATTCTCCAAGAACTCTCTCCAAACAGAGCCCTTTTCAAATTCCAAACTCTGCTGAGGCTGGTTTTGTTCCTCCACRTCCAGAAAAAGTGACACTGAAGCATTACATAAAATATTCTGCTGCGGTTTGACATCTTGTTCTGAAGGCATCATCCTGAAAAAAAAGGTATTGACAAACAGAGGTAATTTTAGAGAAGGAGCAAAGCAGAATGTCCAGTGTGAGAGGATTTATGTTTTTATATATATACAATAAAAATAGCCTGGTTAAAAGGCAACCATGGGGGTTTGGCAAGGTCCCAGCGTTTGGAGGCCATGAGAATACAAACACAAATGGCTTTTACCAGTCAATTCAGGGATATTGCAGCTGACTCCAGTAGGAGCTTCCTGAGGGAAAGACAGATCCTTGGGGCTTGCACAGAACAGCTGACTGCAGAGAAAATGGCATAACTAGGCAAACTGTGTGGAAATCAATAATATACATAAGTCATTGAAACAGAGGGAAAACTCCTCACAGCGAACGCCCAACAATGTTCTCAAAGGAAAGGGTGAATAGCTCATCCATCAGAACATTTACATCTCATTTGGATAAAAACTGGGATTTTTTCCACGTGGATTCCCCCGGCCTCTGCCAATTCCTTGAAAGCTCCTGGGAGCCTCAGTGGGGCTTGGTTACACCTCAGCAGAGGACGAGCCCTCATCCACCCAGCAGAGAAATGTTTCTCCTGGCCCTCTGCCACCAGAAGCCAGACCTCAGAGCTCGTCTCGGTCCTTTTCCTCGCCTTTCTTGTGCTCTGTCTCTCCTCTCCCTGTGGTTCTGGTGCCCCTTGCCCTGCGCCACCCATCCCCATCCCCTGCCCACTGCTCCACCCTGCAGCAGCCACAGCTGGAGCTGCTCCTGCATGGGAGCCCCTGCACAAGCTGAATGCACCAACTGCACCCTATTTTGGCTCATCTCCCCTGGTCAGGGCAGATTTGCTCGTGCAAGCTGCCAATTTGTTTGTCTCTTGTTCAAGAGTTAAGCTTCAAATCTAAAATTCCCCAGTTTTCCTAAGACCTTTCAAGTCAGCTTTCAAAGGCAGTCTTTTATTGCTGGGTTATAAAACCCTTTACAGAGAGAAAACTTCAGGTCTGAATATTGAAGTGTTTAAAGTTCCTTTTTGGATTGTGAACCTATCGTTAAGGCAGGATGGGAACCAGTTTTCAGCCTGTCCTCTACATGGAGCATCCATCACGCCAGAGTCCAAAGTGAAGTCACTTTTTTTGGACCACAGAAGGCTTAGAAATGCCACTTGTAATTAAAAACATTGTGCCTGGATCCTTCTGTCTTTATTGAGGTGAAGTGGCCACTGGAAGCAATACAAGTTGAGGCTGAGGAACAGCAGCAAAGCTCTTGTCCTCTGTTTTCTAATATATTTAACTGTTTATGGATGCTGGGGAAGCTTTGTAAACTCTGTACATTTCAACAGTAAAATGGATGCAATTTCCTCCAGCTTTGTAACAGCAGCCAGTGCTCTGTGAGGCCGAGCAGAGCCACCTCTCCCTGTCCCCTTCCCATGCCAGGGGAGGTGACTGCCAGCCCCTCAGCCTGCAGGAACCTCTCAGCYGCTGTCCCGGCTCCCTTTTTGTTTTTTCAGCTTTCTCTCCTGTGTTCCTGCTAATGCCTTGTCTACTCTGTGGATCAGAGACTTTTATCTGCCCGTCTGGGAGGGCTCAGCACAAGGCAGCCCCAGTCCTGCCCCAGCCACCCAGCACTAATTGCACAGCACTTTAATTCCTCAAAGCGTTGTGYGAACTGCATGGGCTCCTGGTGGTCCCCAAAAAAAGGCTCTGGGTGAGGTGTCCCCTGCCATGGGTGCCAGGATCCCCTCCTGGTGGGGGGAGCTGGGAAGCCACAGAAATGTTTTCATGCCTGTCACAAACAGCCTCAGCATCACTGAACTCTTTGCCATCGCACTTTCCAGAGGGATCCCCACTCTGCCATGAAGTCTTCCATGCCCAAGGTGAGGTTTCCTCCTGMTGAGGGCTCCCAAACCTGCTGAATTTGGCACAAAGCTGTTCTGTGCACTCAGCAGACCACAGAGCAGAGGAGAAGTGCCAGCAGCTCGTTAACCCTTGCACCCCCTCCTTTCCCCACGCTCATTATATCGTTCTCCAACCCACAGAGGCACCACAGGAGAGACTCGAGGGCCCAGTGCAGCATCCCAGCACCCCAGAGTGAGTAGGAACAGGGAATTTCACCTGCTGGGATGCAGCTCCTGCACCACCACGCCCATCCATGATGCTTCCCATTTGAACAGCAGCCTTGAATTTTCACTTTTAATTTTTTTTTTCCTGAAGTCCATCTGTAAATCTGGTTGTCACRTTCTGTTCCATGGCAGAATCCCAGCCCACGAGCAGGAGGGAGGCTGGGGCTGAGAACCTGGTGGTGGTCAGGGGGCAGCACAGGTGACATTCACCCCTCTGTCACCACCAGAAATATTGAAATATTGCAGCCTGCAGCCGGGGTGGGAGGGCTGAGCACAGCCCTGGTGTGGTACAATTTAATTCTGGCTCTGCCCGTGAATCARCAGGACCTGGAGAGAGCTGTAAATCCTGGGGGATGTTGCTCCCTGCTGCTGACAGTGCAGGACAGAGCCACGCTCTGTGCTCAGCCTGGAAGGGCTCTGGATTGCTGCCACCAGAGCCCAAAAACCCCTTGGTGAGGTGAAATCTGATGGGACATCACCTGCAGGGTGTGTCTGGTGGCCAGCAGGGCAACAACAGAGGYGCCTGGACCCCCTGAGCCACCTCTCCACCTCCTGGATTTGCTCTGTGTGTATGCTCAGCCAAAAGTACAGGGTTTTTTTAGTCAGTTTTAGCTGAACGCGAACGTTTCTCTGCTGTCKCAGACATCTTGTATGGAAAATCCTYTCCTTAGGATTTTTGCTCTTGAGAAGCTGAGAGGCCTCAGGAACAAAATGCAAACAATGGTTATCTGCTGCTGTGGAATGCAACAGGTGCAGCTGGGATTGGTCTCATGTGCTTGTTTCTAATTCATGGCCAATCACAGTCAGCTGGCTTRGACAGAGAGCCCAACCCACAAACCTTTGTTATCATTCCTTCTTTTTCTATTCTTAGCTTAGCTACCCTTCTGATGAAATCCTTTCTTCCATTCTTTTAGTATAGTCTTAATGTAATATATATCATAAAATAATAAACCAGCCTTGTGAAACATGGAGTCAGATCCTGGYCTCTTCCCTCATCCAAGAACCCTGTGACCACCACCACACTCTGCTGCCTTTTGGAGTGAAGGATGAGGACAAGGAAAGCACTAAAAGCAGGGGTTAACYGAGTCTCTGCTGTCTGCAGACAGGTAGGGCAGAAATCACCAAGGAAATCTGTGTGTTGTTACCCAGCATGGTTAACAAAAAAATTAATGTGATTGACACATTCACCAGTTTAAATGTGTCTTAAAACACCTCACAGGCAAAATCTGAAAGGCACAGGTATTTCTGCACTGAGCCAAGGAGCTGTGAAGGAGTTGTCTCGTGTGCATAGAAGATGTCAAGAAAAGGGAAAAAGGTGTGGGAAATAATGGGGGGAAAACCCCTGAATRTGGTGATAACTCTTTTATACTTGCAAACACACAGACACACTGTTTGCTGAAGGCTGTTTGGTGCTGGAGGAGCAGGGTGGGAAAATGATACAATTTTCCAGCAGAGCAAGGTGGGATGGAGCTGGGAGAACAGGCTTGGGATGCAGCATCTGTCAGGGGACAGGGAGAGGGGAACATGTCTTGGTTTGGAAAGCCAGGAGTCTGCTGTGGAAGGCAGGAGCCTCCCCTGAAATGGAGAATGTGAACCCTCCCCACCCCCCCGAATCGCTATAAATTTTAGATTAAGGGGCTCTCAGGCAAAGATATGGGAGCAGGAATAACAGTTCTTTATTAGGGAAGAAATAAAAGGATGAAATAAACAGTGCTGTTTGCACTAGAACAACACTGCCAGAGTCAGAGCCCAGCCTGACACCCGTGGGTCAGGGTGCTGGCAGCAGCCCAATTGGAAAAACCCCCTGGAGTGTCAGGGGTGGCTCTGCTGGAGCAGGGATCCTGTAGAAATCCCATTGGAATTGTGGCTCAGCCCTCCTGCAGTGTCAGGGGTGGYTCTGTTAGAGCAGGGATCCTGTAGAAATCCCATTGGAATTRTGGCTCAGCCCTCCTGCAGTGTCAGGGGTGGYTCTGTTAGAGCAGGGATCCTGTAGAAATCCCATTGGAATTATGGCTCAGCCCTCCTGCAGAGTCAGGGGTGGTTCTGTTAGAGCAGGGATCCTGTAGAAATCCAATTGGGTGGTTCTGCTGGAGCAGGGGGATCTGTAGAGAAGGATGTGTTCTTCCTCTGAAGATCCAGGGGAAGGAGAGGCAGCTGCTGTTCCTCTGGGCAATCCCGTGGAGGAGCCGTGCTGGTGTCTCAGAACCTCTGGATTATATCCGGGTAGGAATGCTTGGCTCCTCCCTCTGGGCTCCCATCTCCCAATGGGGTGCTGTAGTTCTTATCAGCCATGCAGGGACATTCAGGAGCTGTTATCAGCAGTGTCCCCTCCCAGGGAGGAGTGAGTGTGGTCAGTCAGAGAGAGAGATAAGGCAAGCTGCCCACCTGACAAAGGTGATCTGCCATACAGATGGCAATGGGAAACAGCTTGCACTGCAATCTTCAGCAGAGCACAAAGCCAAGGGCACTGCCYGGTGTGGAGCTGAGCAGGAGAAGCCAAAAGGAGCACACGGCAGTGCCAGAAGGGTGATCCTGTGCTCTGTGCCACGCTTGGCAGGACGAGGTGGCTCCAAGGGACGTGTCCAGCCTCTTCCCAAGGCTGCTCCCAAAGGTGACACCAGCACGTGGCCAAGGGGAAGGAGGAGCAGGATCCTCCATCCAGCACTGCCAGCGTGCAGGAAAACAATTCCTGCTGGGCTGGGAGGAGCGTGCAGGGCTGGAGGCTGGAATCACACAGGAATAAATGCTCAGCACCGTGCAGAGGGAGCGTCGGTGGGACCAGGATTCCCTGCAGCAGCTCACCAGGAAGGGGCTGGAGAGTCACTGGTAAATYATGGCTTGTCTCCTGCTGCAGACACTGCCTTAGCAGCTGAAGTGCACGATAGAAATCTGTCCTTAATGATCACTGACCTTCAAACAGGAGGGGGAAGAAAGCCAGACCCAACCTGACAATATCTTCTCTGAAGATTAAAAAAAAAAACCCAAAAAAACAACCTAGCAAAAAAACAAACACCCAAACAAACCCCATCCAAAACCCCCTAYATTTAACTGGATTCTCATGGAGGATCACGTGTGCCACAAGAGGATAAATTTGGAGCATTCTCAGTTTCAGAGTGAATATTTTATATAAACAGACTAAACAGTATAGGAAAAACACAGTGCTGTGCACAACAGCAATGCTCAGCGAGCTAAAAAACCAGACTGGGCCAGATCTTAGTGATAATTCCCAGTGCAACCTATTCTTGAGTCTGAAGTCTCCTGAGAGATACCTTACATAACAGGAAATTGTGGATAATCACAGAAAATACATCAAAGCCATTTCAGATATTTCTAACACAACATGTACTAAGTGTTATTTGAGGTGGG
>JACDOX010000334.1:428351-440037 GCA_014549065.1 Cardinalis cardinalis
ATAATATATAACATGTAATATATAATACATAATATATAACATATAATATATAACATATAACATATAACATATAACATATAACATATAACATATAACATATAACATATAACATATAATTATTATATATTATAATATATACTATACATAATTATACATACTATACATAAAATATATACTGTACATAATCATATAATTATTTATATGATCTAATTTGTTTTATTATTTGTATTGGAGAAGCTGCACCATCAGTCAGGGGAGGACCAGGTGAAATTACCACGGGTTGATGTGGAGAAGGTGCAGCGCAGGATTGGTCTGGGAAGCAGGGGGCTGGAGCTGTGACCCCCCAGGAGCAGCCCCAGGAGGGCTGATGTGGTCCACACTGAATTTTGTGGGGTTTCACTCACAAACAAGCCCAAGGCTGGCGGGCATCAGTGAGGGCAGGCAGGGCAGGGCAGGGCAGGCAGGGGCGCACAGGGAGCAGCAGCAGCAAAAGCCTCGAGCGTTTCTAATCCTAATGTACGGGATGCCTGGGCAGGTGMTGAGCAGCCAGAGTCACTGAGAGCAGGGGCAGTGCACAGGTTARCCTGCCCTGGATGATCACTGAGGAGGCCTAAAAAATGGTGAAATCTGGCATTTAGAGAGGGAAAAAAAAAAAAATGGTTTGCCATCAGGGGCAGCCCTAACCGGGAAAATCACATCCTCACCAGGGAGGCCCATGTGTTCTTGCTGGGGGAATTAATTCTACTTCTTCACAACAGAAGAAATGGAATTAATTCTTTAGTTCCCTAAAGAACATGATGTTTGGGATGGGAACATATTTTCRATTATTCTATACAGACTGTGTAGTGTCCACACACTCTTCCTTTTACCTGGTATTATTTTATCACTMTAAATACTATAAATTCTACTATAATTATACTATAACACTATAATACTATAAATYATACTGTAAATACTCTAAATTAAATAAATTCAATATACAGTGTTACTGTACTGCCCCAAAATCTTTACTACTGAAAACCAACTTCACATCACCAGCACTGTGAAATCACAGACAAAAACAGGACTCTCATCCCAACACCATGGGAGATACGTTATGTCTTGATTCTAAATAAAACCCAAGCTTAATACAATTCTACAGGAAATACAGGATTTTTAGCATGCAYAAGACAGGATTTATCTTCTGGTAATTGAGGATGCATTCCAATCCAACCATCCAGAAAGGCCAAATGATATATAACAAATGATTGCTGAGGAAGAGGTATCACAGAGTTATCTGACTTGTCCACAGCAAATTATGAACCTATTCTAAACCACAAATGTTGAGTTCTTAATCAAAGAAAACTACTTCCAATAATTTAGCTGCAGGTTTTTATACGTCTGTGAGGACGTACGTCAGTCGGAAAGATGATAAAATGTTTTTGGAAGATCAAACGTTATTTAAAAATTCATATTGCTTTATGCCTTGGAATTGTACTGGCAGGCCTTTTCATTTCCCTTCGGCATGAAGGCCATAGGCTCAGCTCTGTGGTCTTTGCAGCCAGAAATAAAAACACAGAAATTTGGGTTTTTTTCCTCATCTGAATGATGACATCACGGGGGGCGTAGCAGCCGCCTCTGAATGGCCAAGGTGATGCTGCTTCTTCCTTCATCCCAGCCCAGGCAAGGCTGGCTTGGGCAAGGGGGCCGGGATTGGGTCCCTGGGAGCAGGAGATAACGAGCCATAAGCAGGGATAATGGGGGGATCAGAAGATGTGGAAAATGCCTGTGGAATATCATTAAAATCTTCCTGACAGCGAGCGCTGTGCCGCGGGATAATCTCGGCAGCGCTGCCAGGGGAAGGTCTCAGGAGCAGCCCCGGGGCTGATCCAGAGCCCCCAGACCCGGGAGGGGACATCTCCCCACCCTTCAGAGGGCTCTGGCGTGAGCAGTGCCCGTGAATTCACCCGYAGACACAAATTCCCAGGGATTTCCCCCAAATCGCTGCGAATGGCTGTGAGGGGCCTCCCCACGCAGGCAGCGCTGGGCGCTCCTCTCATGAGSACAGCTGAGCCCCAGCAGAGGCTCCCGAGGCACCTTCCACCTGGTGCCAGCCTAAAAGAGCTTTGAAAATCCCCAGTGCTGGCTGAGCAGATGGGCAATTTGACCAGGGGAGGAGCAGGGATAGGGARCAAGGCTGGATGTTCTTGCAGCCCAGGGAAGGTGCAGGTGGCATCAGAAATCCCAGATTTCTGTCACTCCTGACATGGGCAGTGTTGGGAAGGGTGAAAGTTTGACAAGAAAGTCTCACAGATGTGTGTGCCTGGCAGGAAGATTTTTAAATGTAGAGTCTGATGAAGGAATAGAGATGGAAGCAAGTTTTGATAGAGAAGAAAAGAATTGCTGAGCCAGTCTCCCTGGATAACCAAGGAGGCAAAGGGTGTGTGAGTTAGAAGGGGTTTTTATGGCTTAAAGCAAAGGATAAACCCACCCCAAACAAGAAGATGTTTTTACCAAGCACAAAGAGAGCACAGGCAAACAAGGCAGCCAATGTGGCAAGTAGAAAAAAGGGCTCAGAATTTTCCACTGCAAGAAAACTGAATAACAACTTCTGGCTTAAACTGCAATGTACTGACTTTAGTGATTGGAGAGCAGTAACGTGAATATGGTAATTACAGTGGTTATGATGGGCTATAGGTAACAGTTAAGGTATGGATTGGTTCTACTGCATTGAGATGCTCAGCAAAGAAAAGCAGATAATGCATTGTAACCCAGAGAAAAGTCTATAATGTATTGTAACCCAAAGAAAAGTCTATAATGCACTGTCACCAAAACCAAAGGGTGTCCAGGCCTGCCTGCAGCTGGAGCTGCCAGCTGTGGGCACAGCTCTGYCACCCACCACCCTGGGCTGCTGGAACCTCTTGGATGGAACAAACTGCATTTTGGAGAGCCCCTGCAGTCCCACATCCCTCATTCAGGCTCTTACAGGGCAGAAAGTCAGGGGAGCTGCGAGCCAGGATGCACCAGGCACAGCATCACGCACTCWAAACAAGTGAGGAAACAGAATTTTTCCTCTTTTTTTTTTTCCCCTATGCATCTTGTGCATATCCTTGTAAAATGAAGTAGATAGATCGCGTGGGATCTGACAGCCCCTGACAGACAAAACTTGCAGGATCATGAACTTGAGCTGCTGCCTGGCTCCAGAAAGGCAGCAAGACCAAATATTGCTGGGAAGTGCCTCTGCACAAATAATCTCACTCAAATGCTGCTGGGCAGGCACCAGTGATTAAATGCATTTTGATGCCGAAAAACCATCAAAGTATCACAAATGCCAAATATTAAAAATCACATTTTCCCAACAGCAAACATGCTTTTGCCCCTGTGTGAATCCCATGCACTCGGGTATTTTTTTCAGCACTTTATGCAGCCTGTCCATATGTTTTATGCTCTGCCCACACTGGCAGATGCTGATGTGAAAGTTTCTGTCTCCCAGTACATTCTCTGTAGCTTACTGGTGGAATTGGATAATTTTTATCCATTACTACATGTTCCACAGTCAATGAGATGTAGAGATCCACAGCATGCATCTGAGGCTAATAAAACCAGATTAAATAAAGYTCCTGTGGGTTTTTCTTTTTGTAAATTTGTTAAAATCTCGAGATGTGTGGGGAAAAATAACTACACACCTCCCGAGTTTTTAACTTGCAGCACCTGCTGGTCTGTTGGAGAGGGTTCATCCAGCCACTCTTTGTGAYTACATTAGTTTAACCCAAAGCAGGATGACACAGTGAAAGGGGTTTCAGCTACTTTTTGGCATCTGAAGTCCTGTGCTGTGCTCCTCTACATCATTTCCTCTGTGTTCACCTCTTCTTACAGCACTCTGATGGTTTGGAGTTTTGCTTCACTTTGGGCTTCCACAGCTCCAGCACAAAGTCTGTCCTCACCCTGCGTGCTTGCTCAGGGTGTAATTTTCAGTTTATTACTTGTATTTCAACCAGATTTTCAGAGTTTTCCTAAATTTTCAAGAAAATTTTGAATGATCGCCCTGCCCTTGACCATGACCTCCACTTGCTGTTACCTTCAGAGGAGAGAAACTTTTCATACTCTACTACCTGAGTCCCATTTGATAATCTGTTTCCTCTCGGATAAAGCGACACCTGTGCTCTCCAAACGCACCTCCAGTGAGCTGATTAGTAATTTTCTGTTTCCCTGCCTTGCACACGAGGGCTCTGTGGTGCAGTGACACAAACTCACCGAGCCCAAAGCTGTGCCACGTCCACGGACTCCTCCCGCTCCTCCTGCTCTGTGGCTCTGTCATGGAACAAAATCTGCTCGTTTTAGTTCATCTTGCCTGCTGCTTTTCTCTTTGTGGTCTTTTAGAAGACTACAAATATTTTAATTAATTCATTGATCCACAACTTTCTCACTTGATTTTGGTCTTTGTACTATGATGCCTTAGAAATGCCTAGTTGTATTTTCTTTTTTTTTTTTTGGTCCTGGCCTACCCTTTTTTTTTTTTTTTTTTTTTTTTGACCTAGTTTCCAACTTCCTGTACTCTCTTCTTGTGTTTTAAGCCATTGAAACATCCCTGATTTAGCTACATTCATTTCTAGCCTGCTTCTGCATTGGCAGAGTTTATGGTTCTGCCCTTAATATAGTTTTTTAAAGGAGCTGTCGAATCTATTGGATATCTCAGACCTGCTCCCCAGAAAATCCTTCAATTTCTGTGTATTTACTAAAAAATGACTTCCCGACGACCATTTGTAAAAGCTGATTTTCCTCCTGTTTTCCTGCTTTCCGCCCTCGCCTCTGGAACAGTTAAATTTCTGCCTTTCCCCGGGTTCCAGTGTTTTCACACAATTCCATCAGTTTACAGAGGCATCATTCCCTTCAGCAGTGCACAAAAACTGTGATTTTTCCCCGTTACTTTCACCCACCAGCTTACAACTCATCCATCTTCTTTCCCACCCAGGCCTTGGGACAATCCTTGCATCATCTTGATATTTGAGAAAACACTCTCTGCTGCCCTCCCCACCCTTCCAGGGAGAGTTATACCCTCACAAATTAATATTCCAGTCATGTAAATTACTTGAGCAAGTGCCTGCTATGCTTATTAACTTGCAGTTTTGATCGTGCACCAAGACTTTCAGCCGTTCCTGTTAATTCCCCCACTTTTTGCTGCACAAAATTGTAAGATATTGAGTAGGTGGCTTCATCCTCCTGCTTGTCCCTTCACTAACCACAAATATCATAATTTTTGGTATTTATAAATATGATAAATATCCCCAGATATTCCACTTGTTGCCCTTTGGGCAGAACTTCCCCAGTGCCACAGTTCTGACCTGCCACAACTACTGACAGGAGTGTGAAAAATCCTGAATTCTGGCATTGCCTTTTTTCCTACATTTTTGAAGGTGGACGTCGCTTTTTTCCTTTATTTTTTTTTTTTCTGGTAATTGCAAAAGGAAATAATCACAAAGGCTCCTACAAAATAATGTGATGCTAGCAGGAGTCATCAAGAGCTCTGCTGAAAAAACTGAACAAGGGATTAAATTCAAAGGTGGTTTGCTAAATGCTTTTTAAAATAAAGCCCAGTTTTGATGAAGTTATGCAAAATGTGAAATTTTCTGCTATTTAATAATATTAAAATTCCCTGGGTTATGCTGAAGCTCCGGAGATACTTAGAGGAGCTATTAGGGAAAATTTGGCGGGATTTAGGAGAGTCTTTCAGCATCTTGTGAAAGCACATTCTCTACCAGATGTTTGTAAAGAAAGGAAAAAAAAAGCATATTTTGATTCCATTGAATCATCAGCTGCATGAGAATCTTTGTCTTCTGAAAGCCCCTTAAGCACTTTCTCTGGATCAAATATTAAGAGAAACTTCCATTAATTAATACCATTTTTTTTYCAGTGGATGACAGAGATTGGGTTTGGAGCTTCCTCAGGAAATTTTCTGACGATTTTGTWAGACAGGTTCTTCTTTTCTGTTGTTTTTCAGTTTTTCCAGAACATTTCTAGCTGGAGACTGGTGGAGTTTGWAACAGCAGCAGCAGAACGTTGTTTATAATGCAGAACTCTTCCTGTCACAAAATTACGTGAAAAAATATCAAAATAATCTATTTTAATGCCACCCATAATTATCATCACTTAATAAGAGCAGAAGCACATCACATTCCTGCGCAGGAATTCTCTCTCTCTGTGCTCAGGTTGTGCTGAAGCACGATTTCCAAACTCATTGCTGCTGGTGGTTTCCAATACTTCCACTTTATTTCACCTTTCTGATGAACACCAACCCCTGCCCATCACCACGACCGAGCCAATATTCACCTCCAGTGGCACTTGGGGACACTGCAGCCACCAAACCTCCAGCAGATACAGCTGGGTGGGTGTCCTGGGGTCTGTGTMYRAATCCCAGACAGGACAGGGCTGCTGGGAACTGCCTGGAGCTGTTTGATTCTCCACCATCAGCCTCACTCCATGGCTGTGACAATGGGGAGATGCCAGCAGCTCACACCCCAGGCAGCAGACACAGAACTCAATGTCACAACTCACTTTATCAGCTTCTTGRCCAATCCCACAAAGCAGAAGCACACTGACAGTATTTCTATCTGTATAGTATATATTCTGTATTGACAGCAGTTCCATCCAACCACTATAAGCACAGTACCTTTGGTTAAACAATGCTTGCTTATTTCAAACACAATACCTGCTTGTGAGCCTTCAAACACAATGCACAGAGCTCCATTATTAACCTTAGAACTTCCTAATATCTCACTAGATAAACTTTTCTGTAGCTTAGAGAGTTATTCTGGACAAGCATTAATACACAGACCATTGCTCTATKTGTCCTTGCTTTTCTACAGTTTAAATAATTTTCCTGCTGACCAATCTCATGGCTGGTGCTTAGCTCCAATCCCAGTTCTGCTGTCTCTGGGGCTGCCTTTTGCAGCTTTCCCAAACCCCTCTGATTCTGTGGATTCCCACAGGGTGGGTGTCCCGGGGGTCTCTCCCAAGCAGCTCCAGCAGCTCTCCCACCCCTCCAGATGTTTGTGGCCACCGTGGCTGCCCACGGGCACAGCTGGGGAAACAGGAAAGCCTTACAAATATGATTGCCTGGCAAAAGATTTGAGAATATGGAAACTATAAGTGAGATTGAAACGAAAGCAAGCTTTGGGATCCCTCAGTTACTGAACAACTGGAAAACAATGGCATGGCCAGCTGAAGGTGATCCCCTTTTGATGGAACAACACCCTCTGCTTGCAGACAGGCCCAAGGGTCAGAGCAGATCCTACAGCCTGGCAGAAGGGCCCAAAGAGGAGTTTGTAGGGTTTAAAATGTAACACAGGATGGTAATGTAATGATTCTTATGGGCTGAATGGAAATGCTGTAGGATTTGTGATTGTACTAGATTGGTTAGTGAGAATCAGAATATTCAACACAGGAGAAGATTATTTATTGTATTGCAATGGGAACTTCTCTCTCTTACCTCTTTTACTCTCTTATGCTTTTGCTCTCTTACCTTTTTACTCTCTTACCCCTTTTACTCCCTTATCCTCTTGCTCTCTCACCCTCTCATCCTCTCTCCCCTCTCTTCTCCCAGTCCTGCTCCAGCTGTGGCTGCAGCTCCCAGCAGGGCCCTGCCCCCAGGCCCTTGGCAATGAACCCCAAGTTCCMWGMCCTGGCYKCAGAGATCTCTGGTCCCCATCCATCCCCACCATCCTAAACCCCCAACACTCCTACACCCATCCCTTCCCCACCGTGACTCCCAGCCCCAGGTTAATTAGCCCAGCTGAGGGTTAATTACAGCCCAGGACAGCGGGTGAAGCCAGAGGAGAATGGGAGACAAACGTGCCACGGTGTGCTGGATTCAGCTGGAGCACGGGGAATTGCCTCCCCAGAGTTTGGGTTTGTGCTGAGCACGGGGTGGGTAACCCAGAGATGTTTTTGTCATTGCTGGGCTCAGCCAGAGCCGACACGGCCAGGACAGGTGAGCCCAGGTGAGCCCAGGGATGCCCCAGCCCCTCTGGCACCTGCTCAGGGTGAGGGAGACGAGGGCAGGGGGAGGAAGGGGATGTTGGCAGGGGGAGGAAGGGGATGTTGGCAGGGGGAGGAAGGGGATGGTGGCAGGGTGAGGAAGAGGAGGGCAGGGGGAGGAAGGGGATGGTGGCAGGGGGAGGAAGAGGAGGGCAGAGGGAGGAAGGGGATGGTGGCAGGGGGAGGAAGGGGATGTTAGCAGGGTGCTGTTTGCCCTCCCAGGTCACAGTCACTGCCCTGCTCCCTGGGATGTGCTGAAGGGGAGGCAGGGAATGAATTCTCCTCTTGCTCTGCCCGTGTGCACGGCTTTGCCTGCCTTGTCTTTGTCTCAACCCAGCAGTTCTCTGGGTTTTGCCCACCCAGTTCTCCCCCAGTCCCACTGGTGGGGAATGAGAGAGTGTCCATGAGGGGTGGCACCAGGACACACAGACACCTGTGTCAGTCCTGAGCTGGTGGAAGCTCAGAAGTTGTAGCAAAATTCACTCAGCCCTCAGTCACTTGCCCACATCTTATCCACGGGTACCCTGGTTGGCAAAGTGTCCCAGAGGGAGCCAGCCTGCTGCTGTCCCCAAGCAGCAGAATGAGCCCTCCCAGCCAGAACAGTGAGAGCCAGCCTCATAAGACAGGGGGCTGCTGCACAGCTGAATGTTCTGGTGGATGCACAGCGCGTTAAATCAGTCTCCCAGCCTGAGAAACCCAAGGCACCACCAACAAATGCACCCACAAATGTAATTTTAAAAGAGTGCCTCCGCTGTGAGCACTCCCCAGCCGAAGACAGTGACCCCGCAGTTCGGAGCAGCTCGTTAATTTGCAGCTTCTCCCCAGCACAAAACAAACAGAGGTGTATCACCGAGGGGTGGGATCTCCTGTTCTCCCCGGTGTTTGATGTGTCTCGGTAGCTGCTGGAATCAGATGTTTCCAATAAAAGTTCAAGGAGCCCTCAGCAGAGACGTGCAGTGATCTGCCCAGTATCTGCCCGTATCTGACTTGTTTGTTCTGAGATTGAGGGAAGATTTGGAACCTAAGGTTTTATATCTCCCTCTGTACATGTTTGCTTTAGTTTATCTGCTCTGATTTCGAATGTTCTTGCCGCTCATAAAAAACGTCTGCTTTCTTTTGTAGCTTGGAAACTGCTTGACCTCAGTTATCTGCTGTGGCAATGTGTTCTCTCGTCTGAAGTCATGTGGTTTGATAACATGTTTTCTTTCATTGGTGGCGAGTTTGTAAATACTGATGTTCCACTCTCCCTTTGTACGAAACAGTGGGAGCAGAAGCTGTCAATATTTTTTTTTTTATTCAGCAACAAGCCATGAAATCAGCATTGGCATGGCAAGCCAGGGCAGAGAGATCCTTCTGCAGACACACTGCCCAAAGTGCCCTGCCAGGGCATCAACAAGATCATGAATTTTTTTGGAAACACTACCTTCAAAGTATTGATTTTTAGTTAGGATTAACTTTTAGAAGCTCAGGAGGAAATAAAAACCTCTAGGATAAAGACCTGAAAAGGGCCCTGTGCTTAGAAGTGGATGATTTCTTCTCATGACCTTCATGACCTTTGGAAATCTTGGAGAGATCCTTGGAGTTTCTGAACCAAAAGTCTTCCATATCTGAACTCCACGCAATTTTTCCAAGTTTCATGTTAATTTGTRCATGAGAAAACTTTGGACACAAGGTGGCAAATGCTCAAAGCTGCTTTGAGTGGGAAAAAGGAGAAGATGGCTGAAAAAGACAAGGAGCTGATTCTTGTGAGCTGCAACCTGAAGCAAGTTTCTGAACAGCAACACCAAGCATGTTAATTCTCCTGAGGCTGTGGAAAAACCTGAAAAGATAAACATAATTCAGTCTTCTATGGGTTGCAGTAGCAAGGGCTTGGCTCAGRAAAACCCCAAACAAAATGTGCATATAGGTGTTTCATTGGAACTACAGAATTTAACAGGGAATCTGAATTAGGGAGATGGTGGAAGTGTGAATTAGGGTAATCTCTTTGATGGACCTGGGTTAGAGGTATTAACTCTGGGCACCACATGTGGAACCCCCATGCCACTGAACTCCTTGGGAATTCTGAGTCAATCCTGCAGCATCTGGATGTCAAGCCACTCACTCCTCAGACAGAGAAGAGTTAATGTTCACGTGTGTGCCTGTGTGTCTAATCAAAGTGCTATCTTTTTTAGACAGCAAAAAATCAGGCATTAATTAGCAGGAAGTAGAGGAGTTGGGCAGGGAGCCGTGTGGAGAATACAGCTCAAGGAGCAGGGTGGACCAGCCTGGAAAAAGCAGGAGACGGAGCAGAGTCCTSTGAGTGATGCAAAGCAACAGACTGGAATGGTGAACCATCCTGAGCAGGGAATTAAGCAAGGAATGGAACAGGCCAGCCAGCCAGGAGGCAGCAGGGCTTTCTGGACAGCTCTGCTTTTAACGAGCCTCTCGCCAGCCACGCTCGCAGGATGTCAATAGTGCTCACACTGCRTCTCTCTCATTTAGGAATAGGTGGGTTCTCCGCGGCGATGGCAAAGGCAGAAATATCCCAAAGGCACCAAACTGCCCCTGCAGCCCCTGCACAGCGTGGAGCCCGTGTCACGACATGGTGGGACCCGTCACGACAGGTCCCGAGGTGGGGATGGACATGGAGATATTGCAGCTCCTGACAAAGGTGGCTCTGCTCATGGCAGGGACGATCCCGTGCGCACCAAACGTGGGCTGAGGGGCAGCCTTGTCTGTAGTGGGAAAAACAAGAGTGATTCGTCTAATTCCACCCCCAAAAAACGAAATACTGCCCAACTTCCCAAAAACCCCGTCGCCCCCCAGGGAGGTCCTTCCATCCCGGGAGGGAGACAAGCAGCGGCGTCAGTGGGAATTCTGGGAATCGGGCATTCCTCAGACAGAAACATGCCTCCGCGCGTGTACCCAGGGAAGCAGTTTTGGAATCCAGAGAGTGCCGTGTGCTCGAGGAGGGCCAGCACAGCCCCCCGCGCTCTGCCGGGACCGCGCCGGGCTCACCGGGGGGCGGCTCTGCGCTGGGGCCGGTGCCGGGCAGACCCCGCGGGGACCCTGCGAGCCCGGGCAGGGCACGCACWGCGGGAACCGTCCCCGGAGCCGCCGCGGCCGCCGGACGGGGGGCTCGGGGGGTCTCCCGAAGCTCTCGGGGCATCGCAGCGCCCGGCCCGTCCTGCATCCCCCGGGGCCGAGCGCCAGCATCGCTCCCGCTCCCACTTCGCCKTGGCCGGGCACCGCCATCGAGCCGGAGTGGGAGGAAGAAACATTAACTCCAGCAGCTGTTTCTTGACCCCGGCTGTCAGCCCTTGCCCGCCCCAGAACGGGGCGCGCTTGGCGAGGAGGGGGGGGTTCTGCTCTTGTTTTATTTTTTTATGGCTTAAAAAAAATTTTAAAATTAAAAAAATCGAAAATTAAAAATTGTAAAAAATAAAAAAACCAAAAATAATAAAAATTAAAATTTAATAAAATTTAAAAATTAAAAAATTAAAGATTAAAAATTTAAAAATTAAAGATTAAAAAATTAAAAAATTAAAAAATTAAAAATGTTTAAACTTAAGAAATTAAATATGAAAAAATTTAAAATTTAAAATATTAAAGATTAAAAAAATTTAAAAGTTAAAAGAAAATTTAAAATAAAAAAATTAAAAATAAAATAAATTAAAAATTTTAAAAAAAAATT
>JACDOX010000334.1:440242-455680 GCA_014549065.1 Cardinalis cardinalis
GTGGCGGGGCCGCGCTGGGCGCCCGCAGCAGCGGCAGCGGCAGCGGCAGCCGCGGCAATTCCCCAGCATGGGCGGCTTGAAACTGCTGGGGCTGAATAGCATTTGCTGTTCCGGGCCCGCGCCGCCTCCCGCCGCCGCCGCCGCCGCCGCTCCTCCCGCTCGCCTTGTGCTGACACAGGCGCTGCCCGGCCCCCCGAGCCCCCCGGGCCTCGCCGGGTCCCTCCCGGCCGTGCCCGGCTGCGGATGCGCGGTACCCGCGGCTCCCGGCGCTGCTTAGCCCGCTGGTTGTTGTGGGGGTTTGGTTTAGGGTTAGTTTTGGGGGGTTTAGTACACGTGTTGGAAAGGGACTGTCAGTCGGCTGGCCGGGTGTCACTCGGGGTGGGGTTTCACGGGCTGGGGAGGATGAAAAGTGCCAGGAATGCCCGTCCTTGTGCCCTGGAGCACGGGGTGTTTGGGCAGGTGTGCCCACACCTGCACGCTGGGCAGGCCGGAGCGGCGCTCCCCGCCCGCACCTCAAGTTGCGTCCACGCAAAGCGAAGGGTTTGGGAGGTTTCGGGGAGGGGGGTGGTGGTGGTGGTTTTCTGTTGGCTCCGTGTCCTCCGTGCCCTCCGAGCCCTCGGGAGGCTTTGTGGAAGGAGCATTAACTCTTTGCAGGGCTCAGCACGCACATGCCCCAGGCGCAGCCCCGGCCGGCCGGCCGCAGCGCAGGGGAGGAAGGGCAGGCAGGGCAGGAAGGCAGAGCAGGAGCACGGGGATGGAGGCGATGGCCCCTGGTCCTGGCTGGGTCCGGAGGGGCGCAGGAATGGATCCCTGCCCGCTGCCAGCATCGCTCCGCTCCCGCTGCCGCTCCAGCCCCGAGCAGGGAACAGCAGCTCCGAGGATGGATGGATGGATGGATGGATGGATGCTGGAGTGAAGATGCCCCTGGGGGTGTGTGTGAGGAGGAGGAGGAGGAGGAGGAGGGCTCTGAGGGCTGGCACCCGCACAGCCAGCGCTCCGGGGGCTGAGCAGCGCGCTCAGAGCAGCGCGATCAGCCCCGCTGGCTGTGGACGAGTCATCCCGGCCGAAGTGGGGAATGAAACCGTGACATTGCAGTCGCATATTGTATACTAGCCGCGGGGAAAGTAAAAATCTCGGGCGCACATGTCATACGTCGGCCGAAGGATATTCATCTTAACCTAGCAGAGATTATTCTTTCCCTTTCGGTAGAGTGGGAATACCTGTCTGTGACTCCTCAGGTTCATACAAAGCTCCTTATTTTCTGAGGTGATCAGGCATAATTTTGAGCTCCTCTRAACTTAATTTGATTGCAGCTGGCGAATAACTTGTGTTATGGGTTTTTTAAAATAAAAAATCATGACTGTAGCAGTGMAAGCTCACTGGTGTGTCTTGGAATGTCGAGCTGCCTGAGCACAAAGCAGAAATCTCTCTCTGCCCTTTCAAGAAAAATCTTACAAACTTTCTGGAAAATACTGTGCTAGTGCCTAAGTTGTGTTTCCTTTTTCTGTCTTTTTTTTTCCTTTTCTTTTTGTTGTCTTTATACAATTGTGTCTTGGGGAAAATTTAGTTGGAATTCCTGTACTAATTTGCTGAACATTTGCTTCTTTGCCAGCTGTGAGTTCAGGTGAGACATCAGCAACCACACTGGAGGACAAGTTTCCAGATACAGAACCAAGTAATACATGTGAGATATAAAAATATRTATCTATAAATATATATCACATATAGATTATATTACATATGGCTACAATGTCAAATATCACATRTATCAGTATGTCCTGCAGGGTTGCTAAATGCAAGTTTAATAACAATGCAGTGTAGAGAGCATGTTTCACTAGACTAAAGACAAATCCAGTGGAGCAGGAGYGTTGTCCTAAATCTGTTCAGAACTGTAATGTGTTCCATATCTTACACAAAGACTACTGTCATTTTAACTGCATTCTAAGAGCATCTTGTGCATATTCTTAATCCAGATGCAGCATTTACCACTCATGAAGAGGGTGGTATCTGAGCAAAATTATAATTATCAGAGTCTGTAAGCATGAGGCTTCTTTGCAGGACCCCTCAGCTGCTTCCACAGAAGCTGGTGATGAAGTCAGAGATCTCAGGGGTACAAGGGTTAGTTTGCTAAAAATATTATGCTAGTAGAAAATAATAATAATAAACTATTAATAATAATAACAATAACAATAATAATGGTGATAAGTAATTAATTAATAATAACAATCATAATAATAATTTTTAAAATAATAAAAGAAGATAAGAGTAAGCAGTTGGGAAAGCAAACTCTTTCATGGCCAATGCAGCYGAAATTCACGTTTTCCTGAAGTTTTCATGGTGAGTTTTTGTTCTTCCCCATTGCAGTTGATAACCATCTCTGTGATATTCTGTGCAGGAGCGGTTTCACGTTGGTGCTGATGCCAGTTTTAACCCAAGAGTGCCTTGCCTGCAGTTGGAATCTGGTCTCTGGTGTCTCTGTCGTGTTTTTACATGCTTAGCAGCGGAGTGCTAATGAAGGCATGGTGCAGAGAGGGTGTGCTGGTTTTGTGGCTGGCTAAAACACAGATTTAGGTTTGAAAATTAAGGTGCTAAAAACTAGAATAATGGGGTCTGGATAAGCAGTTAAGCAGTGCCTAATGGATT
Source organism: Cardinalis cardinalis (assembly GCA_014549065.1). Lineage (NCBI taxonomy): Eukaryota > Metazoa > Chordata > Aves > Passeriformes > Cardinalidae > Cardinalis > Cardinalis cardinalis. The sequence goes on from JACDOX010000334.1 coordinate 442,886, forward strand.
AAACKACAATAAATACTCAATGTGTACTTCTTTTCCTGCAAGAAGTCTCATTGTGTTGTCCAATTATTAGAGAARTTTCTTAGGCTGGGAAGAGCAATTGCTGAATTTATTTTAGCCCAATCATTTATGGTTATTATMTTTTGAATTATTTTGGGTTTGGCCAGCAGTCTGTTTGTTGGTACAGTGGCTACCAATCTTCTTGTCATGAGTCATGACACAGTATTTCAGTTACCCCTGTGGGCAAAATCTTAACCTTCCCTTCTTGTGGCAAAATTTACAATATTGGGAAATTACTTAAATAATAGGCCAAACACCCATTCCCACATGGCTTAATTCTTCAGTATGTGCAATAAGAACACATAGGCATGTGAAATGTGGATTTAACATTTCAGTGGCTCTCCAAAATGTGAATTTGGCCAGCAGAGGAACTTGGTGGTAAACTGAAGTTTGTTTTTGTACCCCACTAGTGGTGCAGAGCAGATATTGACTGCACTGTCCTGGAGCAGACAGTGCTTATGTCAGGGTAACCTTTTCAGTAGAAAGTGCCCCAAAATTAGGAGCTTTTTGCTGGCTGATGAGAAAGATTAGATCTGTAGTCATAGGGTTGAGTTTGATAAGAGAAGAATAGGGATCTTGGCCAACAAACAAGTTTATTTTTGTGGGTTTCTCACATAGTTTCCAATGTCCAGATACTGTTTTGTGTGCCCTTTATATTTTCTGGTTTTGGGGGAAAATACCATTACTTTTGGATGCAACATTGCCAGGCCTGCATTAATCTTTGAAAATATTCCAAAAATGTACCTTTGTAAACTGGAATAATGGGAGCATGGGAGCCTGCAGCCAGTGTTGGAGCAGCAGGTTGTATTCCCTGTGAAGAAATTAACTGAGCAGGGTATAAYGAGCACGGACTGGTTCCTGGGAGTTGAGGGGGAAGGAGTGGAACCAGAGCAGAGCTCGTGCTGCTGTGTTTCAAAGCAGGGTGTGAGAGGAATTTGGAGGAAGAAAGGGTTCGGGCAACCTTCTCCTTTCGTCTGAAGGAAGAAATAAAGAAGGGGAAAAAGAAAAAAGGAATAAGTCAGTTAATTTGAGATTTTTGTTTGGTTATTTTTTAGGGGAAGAGTTAGAATGATCCTTTTCCTGCTAGGAAAAATCATTATATGGTAGGAGGATTTTCCTTGCATGTGGAGGAGGAGGAGGAGGAGGACAGAAGTAAGAGAGGGACTCCTGAGGGACCCACATTCCACCACRGCAAAAAGCCCATTTATTTTTTGTGCCAGCACCAGAAAAGCAAGTCTGTGATGCTGGTCGGTCCTGCAGCAAAAACCTTGGGATTTCAGGAATCGTGAGGGGATAGCCAGTGGGGARATGAGAGGGGCTGGGGAGGACAGAGCAGCTCCCAAAGTGACCCTGGAAATGCTCCCTCCATCCCTGTGAGGGGCCCTGGCACCACGCTTGCCCACCGTGAAGGCTCCTCTGAATGAGCGGGAGGCGTTCTTCCACGCCCTTAAAATCAATTTAATAATTCTGTCTTCCAACCAAGGGTTTAAATAAGAGCAGCAGCAACAGATTAGAGACTGAGAAAAAGAGCATTAAAAAATACGCGGCTGCTCATTAAAAGAGTTTAATCTAATCTGTGCCCTCAAAAAGGTGGGCAAACACAATGCAGACGAGCCACTAATTACCACACCAGAATGCTGATGTGTAAAACGAACAAATTGAAGCTAAATTCTCTGTTCTTACACTTTTGAGTACTAGACTTTGCAAATGTAATAGTATTGAATACATTATTTTATGTACAGTATGTATAAAGTACTGACAGCATTGCTAACACAAATGATGCTTTTCAGAGGACCCCTTTTCTAGAGGGAGGATCACCTAAAATCCTGGRAACATTTCCATTTCATGGCAACAAAGAAATAATAAACATAATTTTAATCCCTTAATATTTTCCCTAAAATTCTAAAAGGTACTTCTCCTCAATAGGAGAACCAAAATCAGAGTGAAGATTCCAGAGAAAAGTTCAGTCAAAATAAAACCAAAAAGAATTTTCAGAATGCACTGTTCTCAAAATAGTGCATTTCAGGATTTTTTTTTAACATATCCTTGAAAACATATCTGGGGGGTGATAAGGAATGCAAAATTTTGGGGGAGTTATTTTATTACACATAAACAAACAAACAAACAAAAAAACCCCCACCCCCTCAAAAAAAAACCCCAAAACCCCAAGCCAAACCAAAAAAAAACCCCACAAAACAAAGAAAGAATCAAACAAAACAACAACTAAAAAATACCAGAAGAAAGAAAATGCTTAAAAACATGTTTATCTCAACTCCCAAATTCTTACCTTATCTGGAAAGTAGCTATTGCAACCTTTTAATGCAAGGTCAGCACAAAAACAAAGATAGAGATAATGCAAAGGTTATGAGGCTGGTTTTGCTTTGTATRGTGGATTGTGGGAGGACAGATGCAGTGATTTTTTAAATTTGATTGAAAACTGCAGCTTTCTTTAACTTTACAAGCATGTTTTAATTGGATTGCARGTATTGTACTGACTCCTCATTGATAAAATTTGAATAAATAATGAATTTCAGCTGTAACTGAAATGGATTGATATTAAGAGTGATTTTAGCACAGAGTAGTAACTTTGTGTGACTAGAACGACTCCAAGTCCAAACAAAATTGTGGCACTGAAATGGAAAAAACACTGGGTGATAAAATATGCTTTTTAGCATCCAATATGCAAGTGGTGAACAATGCAGGTATTCCCCAATGAAATAAAACTCAGGGAAATGAGTATAAATAAAAACCCAAACAAGCTCTGATCCGTACAAACTTGTCCTGCACACACCTTCAAGAAATATTGTATACGATCAAAAGGATTGTCTGCAGTTTCCATGTGATACCATCACTTTGCGGCTGGCAGTTCATGCTATAGCTCATGGATACAAACTTTGAAGAATATGAACAATATCCCGTCTAATGGCCCTGTGTTTTTTGCGCTCTCTGCCTCGGCATGTCTGCTCAGGGAGAGACTTTCTTCTTCCTTCCAGCCTTCTCTCCCTGAGAGGGTTTGTGACGTTGCTCACACTGACAGATTTAACCTGGCGCTGAAGTGCTGAGTAAACAAGCAAACAAACAAAAAAAGAGAGCACAGAGGGGCCAAGAATAAGGCATTTCTTCACACTGCCAAGTTTTCCTGCTCATCCATCCCATTAGGCAGCAGGTCAGGATCGGGGCAAAGCACATGTAGGACAGAAACATCCCGATTTTGGGGTTCCTTTTGAACATGGGTTTCTCAGAGTGTAATCTGTCTGAGCCAGAACACTCCACTGTTTCCACTGTTTCTTTTTAAAGCTCAAACAATGTCTGATAAGGTCTGGCCGGCTCTAAGTGCTGATGCTGTAGACTTGTATTTAAAAGACTGCACACAAACAGCGTGGGACAAAAAGACCCACACTTGGAGGATGGATCCATGCTCCAGAGGCAAGGCCAAGTGCCAGCAGAGTCATGAAGTTTATGTTAAGCACTGCAGTGTAACCACATGCCCTGGAATGAATTACTGAGCTTCTTAAATGGTCATGCTAATGTTTTTACTTATGAGTTCTTACCTGTAGAGGTATGGTCTCATAATTATGGTAATTACAAGGCTTATGAGTCTCATCACTCAAATCACCTTGCTCCCTCAAGACATTCTCAAAATTGCTATCTGTCTGATTCCCACACACCGAAAAGGTAATTTTGGAGTAAAGTTTCCACAATGAAAAAACAGYTCGAATAGTCAGAGGAAAGAAATACACAGCTCTGTTACTCAAACCCCTTCTCACTTGCAGTTTCCCTTCCTAAGCTCACCGAGCCTCTTGTGAGCAGGGAGGCAGCCAGGGGTTGGTGYGGGGTGCTGCAGAGTGAGAACTTATTAACTGAGAGTATATTAACTGGTGCCTGAGTTAATGCCCGACAAGAGATGGGAAGGAAGAAATATTTCTCTGTAGTGCCACTGCTGCTGTTTCCAACAGCACCAGCCAGAATGCTGAGAGCTGCACTGAGGGCTGCAATGGCAGCCTGCTCAGGATTAAGGTTGCTGAATATTTCTGGGTTTTGGATTTTCCTTCAGAGTTGTAGGATTGTGGAATCACAGACTGGTTTGGGTTGGAGGSACCTTAAGCCCATCCAGTGCCACCCCTGCCATGGCAGGGACACTTCCCACTGTCCCAAGCTCCCCAGTGTCCAGCCTGGCCTTGGGCASTGCCAGGGATGCAGGGGCAGCCCCAGCTGCTCTGGGCACCCTGTGCCAGGGCCTGCCCACCCTCACAGAACAATTCCTTCCCAATATCCCATCTATCCCTGCCCTCTGGCAGTGGGGAGCCATTCCCTGTGTCCTGTCMCTCCAGGTCCTCACCCAAATTCCTCCTCCAGCTCCCTTTTAGGTGCTGATATTAATTTATTGTGCCACTGGTTACTGGTTCCCACTTGGATGCTGAGTGATTTCCTGTAACTTTTTGGATGCAGCCATCCAGCCAGGTCCTTATCCATCCAAGAGTCCCTCCTTCAAACCTGTCTCTCCAATTCAGTGCCAAAGCCTGAGTCTACACAGAGCTAAGTAGTTCTGCTATGAAGGCAGAAATTATTTAGAATGCAAAAGAAATCTTGTATCCTACAGGGAATAGCTGTATGCTTAATTTTGAAAGTTCAGAATTGCCTTATGGCTAAATATGTGCATGTGTGAAATCTGGAATTTGTGGAGATGGTGCCTGTTAGCCCCCAAATACATAAGAGAAAAACAGGAGAAAATGTGAAAGAGGAATGTTTAGAAATGCACCCTCTTTCACAGTATAGCAAAGAGTTATWAAAAAAATATTATCTTTTGCAAGAATATTGAGTACATTTTGTATATGAATTAAATTATTGAAGATATATGAATTCTGCTTTAAGACCCTAATTAATGCTTCTTTGGAAATAAGATGGAGGGGTATCCAGTGAAGAGAGAGAATGCTATAAATAGAAACCCCAACAAGAGGGCTGCTGCTGGAATGTTCACGATCCTGTGGAATCCAAACAAGCAGACAGAGTTCAATACATGAAATGCAGGGTAACAGAAGTCCCACTCCCTGAGTTTTGTATCTCGTTTATGTCTGACTTTACATCACGTACAGAACAGTTACAGTTGATGTGATTTGTGGCAACGTGAGGTTTATAAATGCCTCCCCTTTAGCCTTTTCTGGACTGAGGTGGAAGTGCTCCCCTCCATGTCCTCTGAGAAGGAATACTGGTTGCTGAAGTAACACTGGCTCCTCAGAAGGAACCAAGGGAATTGAGGGCAATGTGGTCACTTTGGACCTTTCATCTCTAATAAATTCAAACCTGGTAAATCTTCAGGTGCTTTTTGATGACACAGTTCTTAAGAAAAGACTCACAACTATAACAAACTTACATTATCCCTGGTAAGCCTTTATCTGATAATATWACCAGTAATAACAAAACAATAGGGACCTAAATCTAGACTTGTTAATGTTGTATTTACTGGTATGGTGAATATGGTTACTGGCTTGAGCCCTTAAAACACCATTTTACAGCTTCCCATTCCCTACCACACTGCAAATCTCCTTTAGACACCAACATTGTGGCACCTGGGAATGGTGTAGTGAACATGTGGGGCTGGGTTAAAGGTTGTACTTGTTGGTATTAGAGGTTTGCCCAAACTCAAAGGTTAAGATGAAAAAAAAAATTAAGGAAAATAACATTTCTTGCTAGAAATATCCTCCCTAAGCTCAATTAAAAATGTTTCTTTTTACTTACTTAATATCATGTCTCAGAATCCTTCAGTTACAGTGGTCTGATTATCTCATCATCCTGCCTTCCCTTCCCTTTTACTCTGAACAATACCGTACATTTTCATAGTAATTATACTTTGATTTTCTATACACCCGTGCTCTCACTTGAGCGTCTGAAAGGGCCTTAAGTACTATTGAATTGATCTTCAAAACACCTCTTCCATTATCCTCCTCATCCTCATTCCGCAGGTAGGTGGAAACAGCAGCAAGGGGCCAGTGACCTGCGAAAGGCAGTGGAGGGAGCAGAGATGGAAGACGGTGAGAGCTGAAAAKGGGCGACACCAGCCTCACCATTATCCCCCAGCAACTCCCCGGCTGATGAAACGGGACAGAGCRGCTGTTCCTCGGCTGCTGGAAACCCACAACGAGCTGTCATCTCCCAAGGTGCTTTTAGCCACCTCAGTGCGTAAACATTTTCCTGGAAAAGGCAAGATAATTTACCAGACAGACAACATTTGTAGGTGGTGTTGCAAACATACACGGATACGTATTTTCACATGAAAGAAATACGCTTATCCCTAAAGCCACGTGGTTTGACTGGGCAGGTGAGGGGACAGGAAAAGTTACCMAGAGTTGGGATAAAAGGGATTTAGCAGGAAAACGACCTGGATTTGGGTAAACTGTCGGGACGGCAGACAAAAGAACCATGGCTGGGGGAGCGATGCTGCGGCTGGGTGGGTCTCCTTTGAATTGGTGCTCCGGGGCACATTCCACTAGTCTTACATGCAGAGCAACCACCTCTCCGGCCTCCAAAAATCACGTACAAATGCATACATCGTACACCAGGGACCCACCGTTTAATTTTATATCTTATTTAGGCTTTGCTTCTCGAATTTAGCTGTTTCCGTGGAAATTCCTGGGGAGAGAAATCGGTCACTTCAGCGTGATTTAGTCTGAGTCCTACAGGACTTCCGCGGGCTTGTCATTCCTCCGGTGCGGCAGCCCCGGCACCAGCCCGGCTAACGCAGAGTGATTGTTGGGCTGGATGGATTCTGACACAGCCGCCCTGACTTCAGCAGAGCCTCACCGGCGGTGAGTCCGGCCCGTGGATCCCATTGTTATGGTAAGGAGCTGCCAGCGCCGCGCACGGATCAGGGGAGCCGGCGCTGATGAGCTGCTGAAGCTAAAGCGTGCCATTTCACAGTGTTATTAAATAAATCATTCAAATTTCGGTGACAGATTGCTCTCAGGCTCTTCTCTTCCTGACTTCCTTTGACTCCTGCTGTATTATTTACCCGGTGAAAGTGCTGCACGGTGGCTGGGGCTGGGGATTGGAAGTGGTTTGGATAACCTCTACCCTCTGCCTTGCCTGGAATCTTCCCGTGTGCTCTAACTGTGCTGTAGGTAAATACTTGAGTGAACTCTTGTGCCRGGGTAAATTTGGTCAAGTGGGGCCAGTGCTTTTGGGAATCCTGGACTAAAAGTAAGAAATCCTGAGGTAAGTATTGGTGGGAGGGGGGGGACAAGAGTGTTGAAACTGCAAGAACCTGGTGCTGGAATTCTACTGACACGGTTTGGAGGGTTGGAGCTCAACAAATCCTTTTTTTGCACACACTTCTGCAGTGGAAACTGTCAGCAGTTTCAGGGTYAGGAAAGTGTTCCAGCAACACTCAAAGGATCATCTTGCCTGATACACGCAGTGATTATGCAGCATGCTGCAGGTTTCAAACTTCACCTGAAAAAAATGCACAGATTTTATGGGGAAAAGAACCACCAAACCCAAACAAAACTAGATTTGACAATACCTCTAATTTAACTGCTGATATGACTTTTGGAAGTTCTGGTAAATTCTTGGACTCTGTAATTCAAAAAAAGGAAAAAAAAAAAAAAAAGAAGTCCTTGGCCTTGTCCAAATAATGATAAACAAAAACATGAATGTTATAAATAAACTTATTTAATAGAGTATTGGTGAAGTCTAGCATAGAGGTGGTATTTTAGCACATGCTAACCTCCTCATTTTAGGCAGCAGGTATTTTCTGTGATGTAAAGAAAATTCTTATCAYTAACAAATGGGAGAAAGAGGTATATTAAAAATGTATAGTTAGAGGGCATGATCTTCTGTTGGTGAGGACATTAAAGCAGGGATTTTTTTCTCCAGCGCCACAACTGTTCTGTTAGGAATGCTACAGAGTAGTAAAACGATAAGAATTCCTCAGGGAGGGGAGGCCTGAAGGAGAACTGCATAATCCCTTGTTTCAGGTTACTTTGTTTCTGCACCCATTTAACTCATATTTTAACATGTGGCTTTGAAATGCTCACAGAGAGACCATCACCAGACTTTGCACTTGTGCTTAAGAGATATTTGAGAACATTCTTTTACCCAAGTAAACTTCTAAGTTTCTTGCAGAAGCAGCTCCAATCTGCTGTTCAKTAACTCACACGAGTGTTACCAGCATGCCCTCTGACAGCACAAAGCAGTTTAATTTCATTATTGTAGGTCCATGTCCACAGCCATGTTTTCTAGGGTACAGAAGCCCAGAGCCACATCATAACCCCCTCACAGCTCCCAAAGACCACCCCAACCCATGATCATCCTCTCTGTAGCTCCCCAAATCTCCCCAAATCCATAACTGCCCTATAGCACCCTGAGACCCCCCAGAGCTGCCCCAAATTCATGATAAGCCCTTACAGCCCCAGAAGCTCCTCCTGAGCCCCCAGATCCATGATAACTCCCCAGAACCCCTCCCAACTCCCCCAGAGCCCCCAGTCCCTTTTACATCCCCATTAACCCTCTTGTCCCTCTGGCGGGACCCYCAGACCTCTCTAGAGCCCTTCAAATCTATGACACCCCAGAGCCCCACAACTCCTCTGCACTCCCAAAATCCCYGACAGACCTACCAGAACCCCCATAAATCCCCGATAGCTCCTCCAGACCCTCCTAGACCACCACAATTCCACGATAAACCCCATTATCCCCTTTGGCCTCCCCAGACTTCCCCAAACACCCCCATAATCCCTCTATATTCCCCTATAGTGCCCCAAACCCATAACATCCCAGAGCAGCCCCAATCCCATTGTGCCCCTCAGACCCCCATAAACCCATGAAAGCCCCCTGCAGCTACCCCAAAAACACCACAGCTGCCCAGACCTCCCTCAACCCATGATAATCCTCCTAACAGCTCTCTTACCATCCCAGACCTCCCTTAAACCCATGATAATTCCCCTTTAGCCCCCTGAGGCACCCCCAAACCTCCACCCAGGCCCCTTGTACCCCTCCCCAGACCCCCCAAACCCACAGATACCGCCCCACAGTTTTCACCCAGCTGCTATCAGGGGGTAATTCCACAGCTCTGGCGTGTCTCCAGCGTGCCAAAAGCACACTGCAGTTGTGCTGCTCCACTGCTAGGTATGGAACTGGCATTTCCTCCTGGGATCTGAGCAGCCAGAGGAGGATTTCATGGTCTCTAATAAGAGAAATTAGCTGTTACTAAAATAACAGGGAGTGATAACACTCTGTGGGTAACAACCTTACTGGGAAGGGCCTCAGTTGGACTCTCAGCTTAAGCTCCAGGGCTTGTCGCTTTGCTGTCACAGGCAAGGGGAAAAATAGGGAAGAAAGGGAAATGAAACCAAATCTAACCCTTGGAACGGTGCCTGTGGTGATCCTCAGAAATCCTGGGGTCAAACACAGAGATTCCATACATCCCTGGTGTTCAGGGTGGTGTGTGCATGCTGTGCTGTGACATCAAGGACAACTGTTAAGTCCAACCTGCTGGGACACAACCTGCACWGCATGTACTATACATAAATTGTGTAACAAAAGTATACAGAAATACTTTTAAACTTGTGTTACTTCTTGCTTGGTTTCTGTATAGTTTCTGTTGTTGAACTATATTTTACAAAAAAAAAATTTAAAACCCCTTTCACCTCTGTAGAATTTCCCTCTCAATCTTCAACTGGATCAGTCTCCTTAGGTAAAAGARTTCTTTAGACCTGTACCAGAAGAGTAATTTACTCTGGAACTTATCAATACAWTTAATTTATGTTTTTTGCATAAAAGTAATCCTAGTTCCRATCCACCTACMAAAATATTTCACACATTGCACTTTGAACTTCTTTCTGACTTTTTAGCAAACTTAGGCACTGKTATTGTAGTTTGCTGGTTTAATAAAACAAGAGAGAAAGGCTATCTTGCTTATTTATTAGAATTATATATATTTACTATTSTTCCAAGTGTATTCTCTTACTGTAATTTCATATAATAATGACCTTTGCTCTACTGCCCACAGATATTTTAGCGCTGTTTTGACCAAGAACTTGTGAGCTAATTAGAAAAAACCTTTCTGCATCAAGCCGTCCTTCTCATTAGCTGCCACACCCCCCAAATTCAATTTCCCTACTCATGAGCAACACTTCTAAGACCTTCAACTGTTGCTACCTTTTGTATGAATGGTTGTCAGTATTTCCTAGATAGCTTCTCTCAAGCTGAGTTTGATATATATTGGGCTAATAGGAGACAAAAAAAATAAAGAAAACAAGAAAGGAACATGAATAACAGTGACGCGAATACAAAACAAATGAAAAAAAAATCTGAACTCTGAAAGATTTATTCAGCTTTTATGGAAAATGAAAAAGGTAGGAAAAATTGCTAAAAACAGAAGGTGGCAACAACTGCTGCATTGTGACTGCACTTCCTTCAGTGCTGACTGGAAACATTTGCCACTGGAGTGGAATAAAAACCTTAATGAAAAATGAATGCTGTTTGTGTACCTCTCAGTTTATTTCCTTTTGAACTTTCAGCAGTCACAGGGCCCAAGAACTCAAACAGCTGAAGGCACAGAATACAAACTGACAAAATTCATCTCCATTCAGCAGCCCAGCAGTTACCACAGTCTTCAACAGGTCACTTCATTCCTCCTTTTCTACCAGCAAAAGGAAAAATAACTCTACTTGTGTACCTMACAAAAGAAGAGCAGTATTACAGTGATTACTGAAAAATAGAGTTTGTTAACAATTTTGAAAAAGTAACTGTCCACTTACCAAGTTCTGTCAGGGGACAGGATTTTGACTACTAAGTCTCCTGAACAAACACMGCAGAAAAATGCAGAAAATCTTATTTTTAATTCTTATTACATATTAGTGCAGAAAATGAAGAAACTTTGTGTTATAGCACAGGTGAAAGGGTTTGAGCGTGCTGTCCAAGACATTCTCAGAAGCATTTTGCTTTGGCTACACCATTATTTCTGATTTGGCCTACCTGGCAATATTCATTYGTTACAAAACTTTGCAAACACAGCAGGCACTGGCAATAACAAATTATTATCTCTTTTTGTCCTAGCAACATCACTTAGCGTCAGAAATTAGGAGTAATCAAGGAACAAAGTGTAAGAAGTAGCATTAGAATTACTGTGAGRAATTACTTTTTCAGGGGATGGAGCACACTGAGGAAGATTCATGGAATGAAACGTTCATGGTGTTAATTCTGCCRGTCTGGGAGCTGTAGTGTCACCTTTTCTCCTTTGGAGAGTGGAGTGCTGCATGAACTGCTCGACTGATCAAGGAGTTTGGGCTGGAGCCGTATTTCCTGGGACAAAAGAGCAGGATGAAGAGATGAAAAAGACATTTCAGAGGTCATTCAGTCTGGCTGATAAAGGATTATTCTCCACAATCTTTATTTAGTTCTGTTCTAAAATTCCCAATCAACTAAGTCCCTACAACAACTGTAATTTACTCTGGAAATTTTTTCATTTTGAAATTTGATAAAAATTTGGTATTGGTATCAATGATTTTGCTCATTCATCATCATCATCAATGATGATATATGAAAAAYACATATATTCTAAATGCATAATAATATATTTAGAAGAAAATTAAATGGTCGCATGACCTTTTGATGCATTTAAAGCAGTGACAGAAGGAACAGAGCTATTAATGCTCCTGCCTGGCAGAGATGAGAGGGAAACCTGAGGCATTTTTTAGGCAAAAGGAGGAAGAGAGAGGAGAGAACCCCCCACTYTGGGACTTCTTCTCCAGTAATTTCAGAGCTGCAGCAGATGCATTTCCATTGATAAAGAGGCACACACTGCAATCTACTGCAGTGCCCTGGCAACGGGACTGGAGATGACCAAGCTGATACCAGGTGCTGCAAGAACAAAATTTCACTCTGCTCAACCTTATTTTGTCAGCCATGGCAACTCCTTTGACAACTTTGGTGCAAAATCAGGGCCCTCTCAGCCACTTTTTATACGAGCCATGTCTCAAACCCAACGATTCTTCCCTAAGATAATCCAGAGAGACAGTAACAAAGCTAAAATTAGAAATCAGGAGCTGTAGCTTCCAAGGAAATGCACATTACATGACGTTTTTTGCATTACCACATGCATTTACTGTTAGCAAAAATGGCCTAGAGAGAACACTCCACAGTGAAAAATCCTCCCCCAAAACTCAGGGGTGGGTGACAACACGGTGTTTTACTCAACAAATTAAAAAAAATAATTTAAAAGAAACAGCAAATAATGATATAAATTATTAATTCTGATGATTAAATAAGGGCTATAGCATCACAGCCTATAATGGCATCACCCAAACTATGCAGTTGATTTTAAAAATGATGTATTTAGTGAAAATACCAATCTATGAGGGCAGCATAATGTGTTCAAATAATACAATTAATACACATAATACAATKAATAATTCTCCAGAATAAATTAATAAAGTAAAACTTCATTTGTATACACACCTAACGTTGAAAACTGCAAACTTAAATGGAACATTTAATTGATCACAAGTGGTGAAAATCATCTTTGCACATGAACTCTGGTTTGGAAGGACTTGGCTGCTAACAGGAATTTTAAGAACAAAGAGAGACGCTTTATTTCAGAAAAAGATGAAAAGGAAGAAAAAGGAAAAAGAGAAAGAGAAAGAGAAAGAGAAAGGAGAAGGAGAAGGAGAAGGAGAAGGAGAAGGAGAAGGAGAAGGAGAAGGAGAAGGAGAAGGAGAAGGAGAAGGAGAAGGAGAAGGAGAAGGA
>JACDOX010000334.1:462182-507481 GCA_014549065.1 Cardinalis cardinalis
CATCCATCCATCCATCCATCCATCCATCCATCCATCCATCCATCCATCCATCCATCCATCCATCCATCCATCCATCCATCCATCATCCATCCATGTTTTCTCGTGGCACTCACAGAATGCAAGGGCTGTGAGGTTTGGCTGCACTCTCCTGGGGGGAAGAACCGGTTCAGGGAGGAGGAGGAGGAGGCTCAGTCCAGCCCTGCTCTGGCACAGCTCCCTGTGCCGTGGGGCATTTCTCCTCTGTGGGTGGCTGCAGCCCTTCCTCTGCTGCTCTTAGTGGGACAAGTACCTGTGCAGGGATCTTTCCTCCTGCTGGCACTGGTGGGAAGCTCCACGAGGAGACACCTGAGAGCAACGAGGAGATGCTTGAGAGGGAGTTGAGAGTGAGAGAAGTAGATTTTCTATCACCATTCTAGGCTTAGTTTTTCTTTCACCATTCTCTGTGCACTGGGTTCCTCCCCGCACAGGCTGCGCTTGGCTCTGCAGCCAGGACTTGCTGCAGATTTGGGGGTTCATGCTCTTAATGAGATTTGGTGAGAAAATAAGGCATAATATAGGAGAGATGAGCAATGTAATTGTCTATACTGTTATTCCTGCTTAAAAATCAATGGAAAAAGTACACATAGAGTGCATTATCCTTTTTTTTGATGTGTGAAACTTGATCAGGACAAAGTAAACAAGTAGCTCATAGTAGATTTTGGAGGTACATTTAATCTACAACGTCTTTGGAAGGAGAGAACTAGTGTGTCAGTATGAAACCTCTGATGGTTTAAAGGTAAAAATAAATGGCATAAACTGTGCCAGCAATGACAAATTWACCAAAGAGTTAAATCATAGTTAAATTTGCAGTCTTGTCTAAAAATTTAGTGCTATGTTAATGAATTTTGTAGTGAGACTGTTTCGAATAGAATCCTTTTTCATCAGATGTTGTGCATGTGCTGTTTGTCTAAAATAAAATATAATGAAACAGCTAATAAACTCCCAATTTATTTGTTTCCTTTGAGAAGTAAATCCTTGACGTGCAACTACTGTTCTTTGTGTTCTGTACTTGCTTTCTTTCTTTCAGAGTGTACCTGTTATTAAATGTTTTCTCTCCTCTTGCTCCTAATTAGGAAAAATAAAATGTGCAGGTAGGCAGGCCAGTAAAGCAGGAAAACTCCTAAACCTTTCTTCTGCCACTCTGGGATTGTTCAAGGGCACTTAACAACTGTGGGCTATGTGGCCTGGGAAGCAAAATGATAAAATGGGAACTGGGAGAAGGCACAGCTTCGTCTGTTTTCTCTTACATTTCACCTCAGAGGTGATCAAGAGAAGGAAACAAGTTGTGACTCTGCATACATAAATTCTGAAGTGGTTTTGTTTTGTTTTGTTTTCAGAACTTTGTAAAGTTAGAGGRGGAAACAGAGCAAAACCAAACCAGCCTTGCAAGAGTTGAGAAGTTAAATCCTGGCATGAATGTATTGAAATAGGTCAAAATCGTTAATAGCTCCYCATCTCTTCATCACCTTGGTGCCCTGCCTTCCCGTTCTTTGGCACTTATCCTGATCCCCAGGGTGCAGTTGTCTTATTCCACTAATAGCTGTATTAAACTTTATTTTTGCAGTTGAGGTCTTTGACTTCCCTCAACACCAAGAGCTGGTGTAAACCATCCGTGAGAAGGTGCTGAGGAGCACTGCAGTCATCAGTGCCTATAAAAAGACTTGGAGCCTGTGCCTAAATACCATGCTCTGTTTATTTTCTAGAACAGTGAAGGCATTTACCATTTTGGTTGTAGAAAAYTTCTTTTTTCTTTCTCTTTTTCTGAACACAGGACCTTGGTGATGGTTATCTTAGTAAGACACATTTCCAAGTAAGAAACAGACACATCCCACCAGACCTCGAGGAGAAAAACAATGATAACGCTGAGCAAATGTTATTTGCACATGTAGAAGTAAGTACACATTTTTGARCTTATGTGTTTATAAAATAAGTAATAAAAATAAAAACCACTATGCTAGTAAGTCCTTCCAGCAAGACTTCAGATCTGAAGTTACCAGTGGCTTTTAATTAGTTTTCGTACAGTTATAGGAAAACTAATTAATACACCTCATTGAGCTGTATTGGTGATGAAAATTGGGAAGAAATGAAAAGATTCCAGCATCCTTTGTGTGGATGTTCTCCTCATAGGATAATATTYCTTGGCATTTTTATTCAATAACATTAAAGAAAATTTTTTTTTTGTGTGTGTGTGTTTGGAAAAAGGTTAATCATCAAGATTTATTTATCTTAGAGGTAAATGTTAGTTAAAAGAATAAAGGAAACTTTGAGGTTAATACGAAGTGATATTTATTGAGTAGGACTTTCATACTCAATGGCTACTTTTCTACTGTGGAACTGACTTAAAGACTGAGCAATTTTTTGAAACTGGTGGGGGGCAATGAGGTGTTCCTGAAGGAGAATAAGTGTCTTTCTTCCAGAAAATGAAAACTGTTCATCAAACTCTGGCTGGACTGATCTGAATAATTATTTGCTTGCTTGAGTCTTCATTAGAGCTCCAGATTATTGACTAATCAGGATATAAATGACAGGGATTCCCTCCCTTGTTATGTTGTTACCATAAAAAAGAARATAAATCTTGGATTATAATTGACTGAAAGCAGTGTATTGCGGATGCTATAAGCTGTTGAATAGGTGGATGTGGTAAACTTTGCAGTTACCTTTTTCTGCAATTCCTTTCCTTTTTTCATCAGCACTCTGATTGCAGTTTTTTTCCCCACTGAGACTCTGGTACATTTAAGACATTTCTAGTCTGAAATGAGTATTCTTTTGGCCTGGTTTCTGAAGGAAATGGCACTTAAAACAATTGTGCTATTAGACTGTGATACAGTCATTTCTACTGATTTTTGAGCTCACTCACAGGTTTCAGCTGCATTTTAAAGAGGGATAGATATCCAAGTCGTTTAACGAATAGCTGAGGCATTTTWCAAATTTTTCTTTTAAATTGCATTCTAGTATTTTGTAGAAAGAAGGTGGGTATCAGTGCTTCTGGGGTTGTTATTTAATTGGCATTAACAACAGTGTTTGTATGCTTCAGTCCTGACTTGTAACAACAGATTACTGTTTATATTGAAAATTGCTTTTGATTATTGTGACCTTTTTTTTTCCTTAAATAATGAATCGAGTCTTCATTATAGAGTGCACTTTAAAAGAACACCTGTAGAAARCTATTGAGTCCTTTTTCTGGTGTCAGTTACAGAAAATATAATGAAACAAAAGATTTCAGTCTCTAACATACTGAAATGTTAAATACACCGAAATATTATAATAAATAATATACTGAAATAAGATTCCTGGYCGAGTTTTGTGATTTATCAAGATACTGAAGTGAGCAGTCCTTGAGATATTTGGAAAGATTTCTTTGTTTTGTGCCACAGTAATGTGCAGGTTGGAAGGACCCTCTTGGAGAAGGAACCTTTGTACCTGTTGTGTAGGAGCAGTAAAGATGAAGAGTGAAACAAGAGAAAGGTCTCAGAAAATTATGGAGGTTATAAGACCATAAGAAAAATAATTTACTTTCTTCTCCAAAATATTCCGTGCCTAATAGATATGATGTAAAATTTACATTCTACATTGAACTGAAGGGTAACCAGACTGTTAAGGTTATTTAATCTATCAAATAGGAAAATGAAATTTGCTTTGGATGTGTAGAGTAAAGCTGTGTGTTTAAGAAATATGAAAATGGTGACTGTAGAGAGGTTATATTTTCTTAGGCACAGTAGTTCCTATGTAAGGTGCATGTTCTTTTTCACAGATATTGAGTGCTAGAGACCAATTCCACTCTTAATAACAATCTGTTATTTAAATAGGTGTTAGGTTTTGGGKTTTTTTTTAGTTTTAATATATGTTGTACCCATAAATCACATGGTGTAATGGAATTACTGCAATCTGTTTGAGTAAGTTATTGAAATATATTCTGATGAAAAGCAAAAGTTGTGATCTTGGTGGAAAATGGAAAGGTTTCTTCTGGCTATATGCATTCAATATTTACTCTTTTTTTTAAACGAATAAATTTTATTTTTATATATTTGGAGCTTAAAAAACCTCTAAATAGGAAATAAAATTTATTTTGTAAAAAACCCCAGCCATTGACTGATAGTTGCATATTTCACAATTTTCAGTTCCAGAATTACTGTTATGATCTTGRTTTTTCTATATTGTATCTCTATTATTTGTATCTTATTGGAATGTTTCCATCTGACTAATCTGATCTCCTCCAAGGTGTGGTAGATACCATGCATGTGCATATAATAATATAATTAACCAGGAACAGCAAGAAAGGAAAAATAAGGAAATTAAGATCTGAGTAATCAACATTCATTGTTAGGAACAATCAGTGTTGACACAAATAAAAAAAGAATGTGCTGTGGAATATGCCAGGGCATTAGAGGCCAGAAGATTTTCCTCCCCTCATCCTGGMAATCCAGTTCAAAGCTTAGAAATAGAACATCAGTTTTGGCAGACAAGGTGAAAATTTGGAGGAAAATCAGAAGACAGATTTTTGAAGTGAAGTTATGGGAAAGTTATTCATAGTGAGGATTTAACTCCTGTGTAAGGGATTGAACCCRAGACACATCTGGGAGGAAGTGATGTGGAATAAATCATAAATATATCCTGTTGCAGGGGGGTACAGTTAGGATGTTAAAACTGCAGAGAGGCAAAATTACCATTGTTCTACTCATTTTTAGTTTGTGAAGAGACACTGAAACCTAATGATATGATAAAGAAAATACACAAATAGCCTGAAGTAACTTCATTCTAATAGAAAATCAATTATCAGTTATCACGGTTTCAAAAATGYGCTAATCTTATGGGATCTTCTGGAAACCTGACTGTTTTACTTGGAGTTTGTTTCACCTCATTGATTAGCATGGGTAGTTAATGTTTCCAGCCTTCCATCTCATTGATTGGTGTCTAAATATCAGGAGCCTTCCTGGTGAAGGAGTGATGAATAACTTTGTATTCTGGTCTTTTCCACAGAGCAGTCTGTATTATGTGCTGGTTCCTTTTATACAAGTTGTGTTTTCATCTGAAAACCAAGAATAAAATTCTATGTGGGTTTCTTTCTGCTTATTTTAGATATCTGCAATATAGAGCTTGTCACTTAAATCTTTGTTTCAGCCTGAGGAGGTAAAAAAGCATTTTTGGGTATAAATCAGTTGACCTATTTTAGGTGTCTCCTCTAAGAGAGGATGAGTTTTAAAGTGTGTGTTTTTCCTCAGGGGTGATCAAGGTTAAGCTGCGTGGCTGTAGATGCCTGCATGTTGTCATGTGAGCCCCCTACAACAAAAGGTGGCTCTGGGCTCCTCACAGCACTGGGAGTTTGTGCTGGTGACTTCACTGGAGCTGAGATTTCACTCTGATGGTGGAGCTCATACTTAGTTGAGGGTTGTGTTTTGTGAAGTAGCAACTTAAAGACAGTTTAAGGAAGTTTGTCTTTTTATACTTGGCAGTGTCTCCGTTGTCAAGCTGTTTATCTTAATGAGGTGCCTGGGGATCCTGTCTTAGGCAGACCCTATTTTTCCATTTTTCCATCCTCCTGGAAAAGGATTCAGACTGCTCTTCTGGTATGCCATCCTCTGCTTTTTGTGGTTTTAGTTTAATCGAGATGTTTATTTCAACATTCTGATTGGTAAACAGAAACTACTAATGGCATTGTGACTGATAATAAACTTCAGGCCAAGTTGGTGAAGGATGCTCTTCAGACCAGTGAGATGAGATTSAGTCCCTTGGATATGAGCTGAAGAGTCATAAACCATTTAGAGTCTCTTCCAAAAGAATAAAAATAGCCCGAGATGCAAAGCAAGGGACAGATAGGAACACATGGGCGCCATTTGAAAATTTTTAAGTTGCCATTTTGTTCTGGTTAAATTTTTATTGAATCAGTTGTTGCCTTTCTGAGCTGTTCTGACTTTATGCCAGCTGAGTGTCATCTGTACTTTTCCACAGACAGCATAAATCTTGTGTAACCACCATAAAGCGTTCTGGCTAATTCAACAACAATCTTCAGTATGTATTCTTTCTTGATCCAAATCAAATCTGTCCTCCCAGGACATCTGTCAGGGTCTTTATCAGTGAACATGGGACTGTGTCTTCTTTTCTAGCAAGGACGGAACAGTTACATACATCATTGCATGAATTGTTGATAAGGTGAAAAATACTGTACAAGATTCAAAGTGAAGGTAGTCCTCCTGCCTCAAAGAGCTTATACTCTAAACGAGTAAAATGAGAAAATCTGGATTCACTTTATGCATTCTCTTTGTTTGTTATTCAAATAGCCCAAGGGAAGCAATAACTTGGAGTAATAATTCTCAGTGTGTGGTTTGTCTCAGCTCCTCTGGGTATTGCAGAAGTGAGTCAGCATGGAACCATTCCTGGAGCTGGAGCCACTGCCACTTTATAAAGGAGTGGGCAGGTTGGGAATGCTGAAGGTCTGTTCATACCTGATACTGCCTTTGGAAAACGAGCACTGAGCCCCAGCAAAAACTGATGAAGTTGTGCATTTGCTGCATTGAGGGCTCCACCTTTGCTGGCAGCTGTTCATGAGTGCTGGTGAGGTTCTGCCTGATGGGGGATGTGGCACTGAGTCTGACATGTTTCTTAAAGGTCCTAATTCCATAATCTGCTGTTCAGCTGTGCTTTTAAGTTTGTAGAATATAGAAAACTGCAATTTTTAGCAATTATTGATAACTTTTTCTCTAAACAAACCCAGTATTTTTACAATTAGGAACAGCTCCTTTTTGTTTTTTCTGTGCAAAAATAAATAAGATGAACACAGTGTAAACATTTGCATAACCACAGTATTTGTTGGATGGTTAAGTGAAAACCCAGCAAACAGTGCTTAAGGAGAAAAATGTAAATACATTTAATAGAATCCAGCATTCACTGCAGGAAATAATGGAAGTACCTTAGTAAAGAGGAAGAAAATCAAGTATTGCATACCCAAACCATCAGTTTGTAGTAAATGTGTCGGGCTCAAGAGCAATGAAGTTGCTCATGTACCAGCACTGTTTTCAAATGTCACAGAAATGAAACCCAAATGGAGACCTGTAAGAAATGAATCAAGAAACCACTTATGCAGAAGAGTTCTAAAGTGTACTGCAAAAACACAGTGAAGATCCCTCATGATTTTGCTTAAAAATCTATTAATCTGAAAGTGGAATTAGCCTTTATTAAACCACAGGAAAATATTCCAGTGTGGATTTTATTAACTGTTGTCTGCATGGAAAGGCTTGGCAAAATAAAGGCATTGTTTAGAAATATCAGGGCTGGAAGGAGCTTTTGTGGAGGCATTGCACCCCTTCCTCGAGCTGGAGAGCCCTCAGAAAAAGCAGAATTCCTCAGACAGAAGCCACCTGAGTCCCMGTCCTGCTTTGGGGCTCCTTTTCTGTGCTGGGATGCCCGAGTGTTCAAGGAGGAAGTTTAAATGCTCCTGTAAAGTTCTGGAGGCACGGGAGGTTTTTGTCTCCCACACACAGACCTTTGTGCATCATTTTCTGCATGTCACGTTGGAATCCTGGCAAATCTTGTTAGCAGTAGTTACATTTAGTTTCCAACAGCTTTGATGACATGCTGTTGGCTTGACTGTCGTTGAGGGTGGTGGGACCCTGATCTGAATTCTCTATCTTGCACATTCTCTGATTGCTGTTCTGTTTTACCCACTAATAACTTTCCACAAATCTTAGGAAATGTATCAAAAGGAAGTATATAAGCTAATTATGATGCTTTTTGGAGAGCTGAAGGAGGACTTTGTRTGACCCCCAAAAGTGATTCATTTTCTGTTTAGATGTTAGCATGGAGTGATTTCAGCTTTTTATCTGCCATCTTGGTATTCAGAGCTGTCACTTAATATTAGAAAAAAATGCTACATCAGACACAGGAAAAGATGCTCTAATTAAGGTTTGGTAACTGAATGTGACAGTTGAGTTGGAGTCAGCCTGATTGAAGGCATGATGTCATTCCAGCACAATGTCTTTCTTCTGCAGTAAATAAACCTTCATTTCCTGTGGAGCACGCTCTGAGGCTGTGGGGAGTGAAGGTGATTTTCCCAGAATGTGAACTTTGAGAGAGTAGCAATGCCAGAGACAAAACTATTTATCAGCTCACCCTTTTGTCCTGGTGATCCTGTGTTTTAGATATCAAGCAGGGGTATTGTTGTTTTGTTTCCATTTAGTGCATTTTCTCATGTCTGGAAAGGTGTTTTGAAAAACCTTTACAGTGCTTTTAGATTAAAATCAGAGTAATTCACGCTTTTTTAATTCTTCAAGTTAAAATTCAATTAAATAATTCTAGTTGGATTTAATGTCATAAATGTACATTTTGCTGGGGTTCCTTTGTACAGTAAGTCATTATTATGAGGTTGTAAAAAATAGTTTTTAAAATTTGTGCCAGAGCAGACTTGAACTGTCGTTGTCTTCACACAGTAAATTATGTTAATTTACCTTAGAACTGTGTGTAATTTCATATACAGTAGCAGTATCAGAGGTATGTAGGCCACACAGTCACTCATCTGTGTGGACTGTGTGCTTCCCCTCTCAACTTGCTGGGTTAATATGATTTTTTACAAGTCCTGGTGACTCTTCCATCAAATGTTTTGATGCTTGGCATGCCTTGATAACTGGGCAAAACATCAAGAGATCCCAGCTTCTGCAGTTTTATCAGTGGAAAGGCTTGTGAGAAATTAAAATCTGTTTTTCTGTTTCCAATTTAAAAAATATTACTGCTGTGGTCTTAATAGGAGAGAGAGACAATTTTGAAAAAAAGGCATTTTTCCTTTCTTGTATTGTTCACCTCCTCTCTCTCCCTCTTTTTTTCTCTGCAAAAAGTGTTCAAAATGCCATGAATGGAGGAGCTACTGAACTGATGGCCATGTCAACAGTGCTTATGTTGGCACACTTGGCCACACTTCGGCTTCCTTTTATTTAATATATTGAACTAATGCATGTTGTAACACAGTACCACTGTGACATTTCCTAAGCAGTGCTGTGTGCCTGGGGATAACGGGAATGAAGACTTTGGGAGGGATCTAAATTCCCCAACTTTTATGCAATTTTGATATCAAGACACTTTAGGATGCAGTGGAACACGATTCACATTGGTCATAGTTGCTCAGTTTTTTAATCACTGAAATACACACATTGCAGAAGGATTTTTTTCCTCCGGGCACATGCATTGGGATGTGATACTAAATATCACAGAAAGATTAATGTTAACATTCTTGCGTTTGTGAAGGGAAATCTCTGTTGTGTTTGTAACAACCTGACCATGCCAGGTGTWGGTAAATTTTGTAGATAAAGACACATTTCCAAATACTTAACGACATTAATTCACAAATGAGAGACACGACACTGTAGTGTTTGTCAGTACTGGTTTACCACAATAGAAAAAAAATCACAATCTGGTCAATTGTTAGCATTTCACTTTTAATGGTGAACCTCAAAACACTTCATGTTTCCAGTCATGCATATATGCCTGCTTTTGTTTCTCTTAAATTAAATTGTACTGGTTCAATGTTATGCTCTAATTTTCTGGGGATGATGATGCTCATCTGTATTGGAACAATGTTTTTATTTTGGCCAAGTGCCTGTGTTTTTAGCAGTGTCATATGATTATCTTTCAGTGTGTTTGGATTGCTTGCCTGCAGCACACAGGTCGTGTTGGCTCAGAGTGAATATTGCAGATTTAGGGCCTCAGAGTGGCTTCCTGAGAACCAGGCTAAATGGCCAAACTTCCATATGTTGCTGCTTTGTGGAAAATTCATGGTTATTGTCCTTTTAGCTGTGAGGTCCAACTGTGAGTTTTGTTTCCTTCCCAACACCATCTCACTCTCATTGTCTGTCAGCTCTCAAGATACATGAAAAAATGCTTTTCTCCCCTTTGTTGCAATGAATGGTTGCAGTTTTCTGCTCTTGAAAAAGATGCAGTCTCATACTTTCTTCTCCCCCCTGCATGATAAGATTTCTTCTTTCTCTTAGCCTTATTAATTAAGAAGCAGCCACTGTGCATTTGTATTAATACTGTAAATAAAGCAATTCTGCTTTTTTCTTGAGGTCAGAATGGGGTCTTTCTCAAGAACATTACAGACTTACATTGTGTAATCAGTGTGTGATTTTGAGGTCGAGTCCTTTCTAGATATAACTAAAGAGCATTGAAGTTCACTGAAACTTAGGAACTTGTGCAGGAAAATGTGTTCTAGAGTTACAAGTTATTTTTCATGAATCATAAAAATATCTTATTTTTCCCCATATAGACCAACACACAGAGAGAAGACACTTCTTTTTTACCTTGTAGGAGTCAAGACTTAATATATATACTTTAAAAACATGTCTATATATAAAGTGTGTATATAACATAAGACTTTTTTCGTACTGCACTGGTACTCAACATAATGCTGCCAATGCAGAGTGCTAAAATTTGGTACTAACGTGATTATGAATGCCCCAATTTCAAAATTTCTATTCTAGTATATGGCAGAAATTAATTTGGTTCTGTCAGCTTCCATGATACAGGTGTTTTCCTAAATGAGCAAGACAATAGATCTTTAATACTTAGCAGGGTTTTTTTTTCACTTGAATTAGGTTTGTTAGTGTTGTGTAATCTTTCTGCCCTGGTTTGCCAGGGACTAGTTCAGGCAGCACTTGGACATGCTCGCTGACTTCTTAAATGAGACACTCACTTCTCCTGAGTGCAAGCTACTGAAAGCACACCTGAGCACAGGGGACATTAATGCTTGGGAATGGAAAATACTCTTCTTGGCATAAAYGGATGTAACTGGGAGTATTTTGCTTAATGGGTGGCTTTCTCACGATGATCTGTGGTGGTAGCAATGAAAATGAGTTGTTTGTGTTGACTCAAACATCTCTTACCACCATTTTTCTCTGAGTTCTGAGGAAGATGTAATGTCATACACTAAATAAGATTTAAGTTYGCTGTTTGAAGAAGAAAACAATAAAGTGTAAGAACTCGCTGAGATCATGAGATAGACATTTTTCTGGGATTAGTGATCAATGAAGTTGTGGAAAGGCAGATGTGTCTAGTATGGGAGAGAGAAAGCTGAGAGACAAAAGACTTGTGCTGTAGGTCATAYTTTATAACATAAGCTTTGTGTCCATCTAGTGATTTTTGTAATATGATCATTAGTGTTTCCATCTGTATTTTGTGTTTTTTCCCTATTTGATAGCTTGCCAATAAAATTTCTTTCCCAGACAGCTGAACCTAGCTTGCAGACTGACAGGGCACAGAAAAGCCCCCCACCTTCAAAGGAAAGCACATTAAAAAGCTCAGAAATCACCCGAAAGCGTTAACGGCTCTGTTGGCTGTTACACGATGGGATGCAGGAATTGCAATAATGTTCTCTTCCATCTGGTGCCTGCAAACTTGCTGTTTTCGGAGGCATTCACTGCTGTAGCAAACTGTTCACTTATTCATTCTTGTGTAGTTGCCCGTTATTCTTTGGAAAGGACTTGGGTTGAAAGCGGCTCGGTTCTTTGTTGCAGAAGTGCTCAGTGTCAAACATATTACAAGGAGATGTCAGTCCAAATGCAAATACCATCAACTCTCAAAGCCTCTCCGCATGTTGTGTATATTTGGAATGTGCTGTGAAGGTGTAGTCCCAGGAGCGAGGATCTTGACTGACAATACTCAAAGGAAAATCATGCAATATCTGTGCCAAAACGTCTATCTCAGGCTGAAATTTCAATTTCCGCTTTAAATTTCCTGGCTTGTGTTAGCTAACATTACAGCCTTGGTTTTCCTTCTTTTCCTGGGATCTTGGGGGTTATTTTCTTTGTTGCATCTGGACTGGTTAGTTTTCAGGAAGGTGAGGTAGCAACTGAGTGGAAGGTGTCACTCTGAGAGGGAGGAATGGTGTAAGGAACTAAAGCAAGTGAAGACACATTTCTTACTGCCAGACCAGGAGATAAAGGAGTTCACATATAATTCCTGAGCACAAACCACTGAGAAATGTCCAACTCTTGGTCATCCCTGGACATCTAAAGCCACTGTGTTCATACAGCAGTAGTCTTTGGTGATGTGTTTGTAGCAAGATGGGTTAGCCATCACCTGTCATACCTTATCCTGTCCCAGAATTTAAATTAGTCTCTTCAGTCCTGCAGTGTTAAGCAGGCAGATTAATTTATTAATAGTTTTCCTGGAAGTATTACAGGAATTCCCAGCATTCTGCCCATTTCACTTGAATGTTATGTAATGATGTACATTTGTGTAAATCTTGTGTTGATTTCAGAAATTGTGAGCAGTATTGTGGTGTGTTAAGATGACCTCGGAAACATGAATTTCAGTATGTGTGAGTTCTCAGGTGCTGTACGATGTGCCTTTGTCTTTTTCAGCTTTTTTTATTTTCTGGAAGGGTTTGGTGCTGCCTGTATTGTGTGTGGGATCTGGCACTGCTGTATTTCCACGTGCTGCAGGTGCAGTGTCTCAAACACCAGCCRCCAGGTCTGCTCTTGAGGGCCTCAGGGCTTTTAGGAGGAAAGCTTAGCTCTCATAGGCAGGTATGTGGGAGCCAGGGGTTGTGCCTGGATTTGACTCAATTCCCTTGGAAATGCTCTGGGGATTAAGATTCTGTTTGTCACCATAGTGTACTCTTGAGGTTGTTTTGTGCTTTTGAGTGTCTCTAAATTAAGATATTATCTGCTTGAGTTGAGGCAGCAGCAGTGCAGATGTGGGTAGATGGTCATGGTGACCTTAAAAACCAGTTATTTCTTCACCAACTAACTTGGAACTTTAGCCCTGAATATGATTTAATGATTTAATGATGAATATGATTTAATGATTTAAGTGTCTTGCTTAAGCAAACTGAATTCCATCTTCCAGCTTTGTGAGTACTTCAGTTAGTGCTTGTGAAACCTTTGTTTTCCCTCCTACCTACTCAATGAAATCCGTACTTTGGGATGTTAGTAGGTAATACTGATCATTCTGGAAGGCAGGTGTGTCAAAAGAATTAAATTTTGTTACCTGGGCCATACAGTTTCTAGCAGCTGTGGAAGCTGAGCTGTGTCTGAGCTGACCTGGACCTTGGCAGCACGGGGTCCTTTGTTTCTCTTCAGCAGAAGCTTCTGAGCACAAATGCTTGGGAAAATCAAGCCACAAAAGCACTTAAAGAGAGCAAAGCCAATCTGAGTGAGAATCTCTGATTTTGAGGGTGTTGTCCAAGATTTAGAAGCTAAGGCAAAGTTAAGCTGCACAGGTTTACAAGAAAGGGCACAAGAGCTAGAAAAACTTCTGTATGAAATCCTGAAACCTAGTAGGATGCATGACTATATTTAAACACCTCCTTTGCAGGATTCTTGTCTTTCAGCAGAGTCACAGCATGTGTTCTAATACATGTAAATGTATATTTAATTAGTCCAGTGTTTAAGATGCTGAAGTGTAGTTAAAAATTGAAGAGAATATTGAATCAAAATTTTGATCCCATGGTCTGGTATAAGCTAGAAATATTTAACACTCAGGRAAAAAAAATATTACCACTGCTATAATTACTACTGTCCATTTAAATACAAATGTAAATGGCAGACTATCTCATAATTTTTGAAATTTTTAAAATATTTCTMATTGCTGCCCATTGTTAGATGCTTAAATTCCATATTCCTCAGTTTTTGTCCTATAATTTAGAAGGGTAGAAACACATTTGCTGTTTAAGATCAGATGTAGTTTTTGTATAAACCATAACTGCACAAATTAGAATTCTGAGAAAAATGTTAAACATTGGAAAGATGAGACTGCAAAAGGTCTGCTACACCCTGGTTAGCAAGGTATAACACTTTCCTTTGGATTGTGTTAGAGAACCTGTTTTGATCTGTTTTTCTGTGATGTGTGCTTCACTCTCTGCCCTTGCCCCTTCTCAGAAATTCTTCTTTCTGTGGAGTGATGCTAACCCCATTTGAGCAAAGTAAAGGTTTTTAAAGATAATTAAGCTCCTGCAAGTTTTATGGAGGCAAGTGGCTGAGTGGAGGACAGGCCATGAAAGTTCTGTGCCTGAGGTAATTTASTGTGTGCCAGAGAATCCACAGGACAAAGGCCTTTGTAAATGTCCCAGCTGGGGCAAGAGCCCTCTCCTTCCTTGGGACTAACACTTGATGCAGATCTGACGGATAGAAAAATCAGCCACACTAAACATTTCAAAGTAATTCCAGGTAATTCTGAGCTTACAGTACTTAGCAAGCAACTTGGTAAGCAGTTTCAAAATATTTGAATTTTTTGAATTATTTGAATTATTTGAATAACTGAATTTGAGGCAGTACAAAATAATAAATATGAATTGATTAACGAACTATGCTTGCATAAAAAAAGAGACTGCTTTTTTGCTATAGGTTATTCCCCCCTCTTTCCTCAAATGCCTGTGCTTTGGGAAGACAGAGAGTGCATTTGATGGAATGTGAGTCAAAGCACCCTTGTATTCCTGGCACAATATGCGAAGCACATGGATATTAAAACATTGCATTCTTTGGGGGAGGCCRGCTTAACTGTAGCTGATACAGTATTTGTCCCTGTGAATGGCAGGTCTGAATGCCTGTGAACAGCGAGAATACCTTGGCAAGGTATTTTTTTTCTTCACTGTTAACCAGATTTGTGGTATTGGACTTTATTTCCTGTGCCAGGCTTTTTACCTCATCTACCAGCTCTACTGATTTTCTTTGTCTCTGCATAGAAAGTGCTGCCACAGTAGGGTCTCATTACAGAATTTTATTTGAAACCCATCTCTAGAAATACCTCTAAAAATAACTAGAGTTTAATGTCCTTTTTAAAAAAAGTCTTTCTGAAAACTGCTGAGATAATACTGTGACAGAAATCTTGGTAAAAAAGAAGAAATAGAAAAATAACTTGAGTGGGGTGGTTGGTGATGTTTCTCAGTTAATGTACTTCATTATCTTAAATTGCAATCCCTGTTCCAGTTCATTTAGTTTTCTAGAAGGTATTTTCACACTATTTCAATTAGCTGGTACTTTCAGATTTTGTCCACTGGTATTTTAAACTGTTCCYGAGAATTCCCTTTTACCTGTTGTTTTTCTAAGGCAGCTCTGGATCACAGCCCTTGTTACCGTGTGTAAACAGCTGTAGCAGGTGTTCCATCATCTCTTTTTTCAGTCGTGTCTGGGAATCTTGCTGTGGTGAGCTGTTCCCTTACACGTGTGAGGCCCTTCATAAAGGACAGCCCTCCTCAAAGATGTAAATAATATGTAATTAAAAAGCATTATCAGTTTTCTYTAGTGGTTGAAGAACATTTAATGGACATGCATGAGTAATACAACAAAGTGCTGAAGCAAATCAAACCAGAATCAAGTGCTTCAAAGTTTTTAAAATAATTAYTATTAAGGACTGAACACTTGACACTTTGAGCTGAACTTATTAATAATTTGTAGTCATAGAAGGAGGAAGTGAATGGATGAATAGAAAGAAATGTGAAGAGTAGGAGGGAAGTGAGCTGATGCAATACTTTGGTAAGGGAGGGATGAGGCCATTCTAGTATTTTACAGACTTTTTTTTTTGGTAGCTTCATAATGCCAGAAATGAGATTGAAAATTTTCAGCAGCAGGAGAGCAGAAGCATGTATTTTTTCTGCTTTTTTTTTCCTTTTCCCCTGTTTTTTGAATTGTCTTTTAATTTTCTTTAATTGTCTTTAATTTAATTAAATTTTCCCCTACCAGTATAAAAAACCTAGATATTAAAATTTTTCTTTTCCCTGTAGAGTAGATACAGCTGTTTTCAGTTAGTCCTGAAATTAAATATTTGTTCTTAAATAATAAGAAAAATACTAAAAGCTTCTTCAACACTTCTCTTAAAAAATAGGTTAGGGATACTTGTTGTGGGACTATAAGTCAGTTTGAGAGGATCTACAGTTTTTAGTTTAAGAAAACACTTGAAACAAGTTTTGAGTAGGTCACTAATTGGATTTGAAGTCAGACTTGTAAAATTATTTTTTCCCACTAATGTGTTGCAAGTCACTTGTTGATAACTATGGCATTATTAAATTCAATTACTATTCTGGTTATTATTTCTAAAAATTGCAAGGGTCTTTGGTATGTAACARCTGATGGATTTCTCTCAGAGTTGTGTTTCTTAATGAGTAAAACCTGAAACTCCTTCAGACTTGGTTTTAGTGTGTAGTAAGAATTACAGATCAGCTAGCCTGAGAAAACAGGCTCAAAAGGACATATCATTAATTGATTCTGTTTAAAATAAATAGATGGACAACCTGATTGTTTATGTCTCTTAATTTCCAAAGGGCAGATTTTAAATTCTGGAAGAGGTTTAATGGTTTTGACTGAAGCATGCTTCACCTTTATTCAATCAATAGTGCAGGATAGTCTGAGAAGCAGCCATTGCACCAAGATAATTAGGAAAAAATCCCCAACACTTAGCAATGGTACAAAAGTATAGTTTTGACTTTTTAGATTAAAGAATTTTCAGAAAGAAAACCTGCTTTACATACAGAAAATAGGTCTGAAAAGATGCTGAGACAAATACAAGAAGGTTATTTAACTCTGCATATAGCAGTAGTAAAGAAAGAAAAATAAGCCCAGGGAAAAGATTGCAGACAAAATTATATTTTACTTTGTTCACCGGGTAAATGGAAATAAATTCCTATTTCCAGTAAAGATTATTTCAGATGAGGCAGGATGTCTGGTGAGGATGGGTCTGATGAGTAACTGCTGTAGACAGTACATGCTTCAACCAAAGGGGAAACAATTTTTGAACGGAGATCATGCAGAAGAAAGTAGGAGATAACTTCTACCCTAGAATTTCTGTCAGGTGTCAGAAATCTGTTGGGTTTTGGGGTTTTTTTCTGTTTCAAAAGGCAAAAAGCTATATATTCATTAGTCTGGCATCAGTGATAGTCAGAGTTTTTGAAGAAATCCTTAAAGGAGATTTAAGTAAAGGTTGAATATGGAAATAGGATGGAATGCAAGGTGATGTTAAGAAGGAGTGGATGTATTGAACCATTATCTGTGGTCTGGCAAAATAACTGAGTGACTGGACAAAGACAATTCAGTGCTCCTAATTGTTGTAGAGTTTAATAAAACTTCTTATCAATGGACCACAGGAAAGCAGAGCTGTGTGATAATACCAAAAAAATTCACCCTCAGACAAGTCTCATGTTTTAAGTTGCAGTTGCAGAACAGGGAGTTGGAGAGGGTTAATGAAATTTGCTGATGTCAGAATATCTGGAGGCATTGTCAATACAGCTGAAGGTAAGAAATTCCTGTGGAGAGAGCCAGAGGAGATCTAGGACTGGCACAAGAGAGCCAGGATGAAATTTAGTGTTGCAAAGTATAAGGTTGTGTACTKGGGGAGCAGGGGTAAGGTAATGCTGCTTCAGAAGCTTGAGGCTCATTAGTTGGAWATGACTGAGGAGGAAAAATAAGTGGGTGTTTTAGTTGGTCATAGGATTACTGTGAACTGCTCATGGCATGAATGAAATAAAGACAGGTGTAGGTTCTGTCTGGCTGTTGCTCTCTGATGGAATTGGTATTAAACAAGGATGYTAAGGACTTGTCTGTCATGTTGTATGTTTAATTACAGCTACTGGAACAAAAAATAAAGAGAATTAAAATATAATGGATTTTTTATGTTGATTAGAGAAATCAGATTGGGAAAACAGAAAAGACTAGAAGAATTCTTGCTTAGTGTTAAAAAARAAAGCCTGAAAGGAAATATGGTTTATCTCTGTTAATAGGTTGGGCAAAAAAGGTTTGAAATGCCAAGGAATGWAAGAAAGCTCCTTAAACTAAACTATCACGTTGCCATGAGAATTTACAGTTATAAACTCAACTTGGATAAACATGCAGTAGAATCAGAGAAGTGGGATGCTGAAATAGCTTTCCAAAAGGAGCAATAGTATCCTGAAGTCAGTTAGTTTGCAGATAAAAGTATTTAAACCTARAAAAAGGCATTCTATGATGTTTGATACCTGTCGTAACGAGATACTGAACTTCATCACCTAGGAGGTCCCTTAGCCTCCTGTTTTATAGGTCTTTGCTCATTTGTGTAATCTGTGTCTGCAGTGCAGGATGCACATTTAGAGTTAATGCCTTTGTTTATATGTAAAATCAGATTCTGCAAGGCTGCTTGGAGAGCAAGGAAATCAAAGCAGAGATTGCACAAGAGCGAATATTTTCCCTGTGTGAAACAGGACCCTCATCTTTACATAGCTCTGTGAGAGAGATTTTCACTTTTGGCCTAGATAAAGGGTCCTGAAAGCCTGGGATCTGATTTTGAGAGTGTGTGATCCTCAAAATCCCTCAGATTTTATTCTTGTAAAAAGCTGTCTCCCAAGTTCTTGTTTTCATGTGAAGTTCAGCTAGGAGTTTCTTCTTTTATGTCCTGATGGATTAAAGAAGAGAAATGCTGCAAGGTTAGTCAATATTTCACCTTTGTAGCTAAGCTTTTTCTTGGAGCAGAGAAACACTCTAGTCTTTAAAAATGCAATTATTAATGACACACAATTTTAGATTATTCATAGCTTTAGATTTTTACCTTTTTCTTCGTAATCTTGTTTCCAGGAAGCTCTGTTACCGAGATCATAGTGTTTTCCTTTCCTGGGTGGAATTTGTTTTCATTTTTCAGTTATTTGGTGTTAGAAGGGACCCGAACTGACAGACAGTCTTCTCCAAGGAGGATGTGTAACAGGAAAGCAGCAGGGATGTAGAGCTTGAGATAAGTCTGGGATTTTCTGGAGCTCTGCAGGAGTCCTGCCAACTGGAGGGGTCCACATGAGCACCTGCAGTCTCTCAGGTGGTAGGAAAACACCCTGGCACCATCTGTACAGCAGAGTGCCTTGGTTGAGGTTTATACTGAAAACATAAAGAAGCTAACCCTGATGACAGAATTATAATTTTATGTGATAAAATCTAATGCTCTTTTTAGGTTGATTTTGTCTGGGTGACACAGACAGTTCCCAGTTGTGATTGGAAACCAATGGCAATGATAAGAGCACTGTCACGTTTCCTCATGGAAATGACAGGGCTCGGAGCAAACAGCATAATTGTTTCTTTTCTGCACAGGTTCAGATGGGATTGCACTGCTTTTGTTCAAGGGAACAAGTTCATGGGRCTAAAGAAGTTATTGTGTAAAATACTAGAGACAAAAGACTTAGGTGGAGGGAAATGTAAATATAAAATAGAATGGGCATTAAGTTGTGCTAAACATTGGCAACTCAACAGATTCTACCCTTATACCTTAAAACCAAATTAAAATCTGTAGTAACTTGTTTTCACTTCCCAACATGGCATATGCTTTTTCTTCAGGATTATCTCCATAACTAAGAATTCAATATTACTATTTTTTTTTCTATTTTAGTTTAGCAAMGTTACATGTTTCTATCGAGCATCTGATTTTTTCCCTTGCCTATTCCAAATTTGGCTTGGTTCTATGTCTATTACTTAATATCTGCAGTATCAACAATTCCTTTAATGCCTGTGTGATTAAGAGATAAACAGAAAAAAATAGTTATTTTGAAAGCACCTAATATTAAAGGGATGAAAGATACAGAAATTCTGTTGAACTGTGGCAAAATGGAGCAAAGCAAATACATAATAGCTGGTCAGTCAGTTTTGGAAAGCTGTGTAACACACTCATCATCCTTCATGATTTTAAGGAAATATATGTATTTTTAGTTTTTGTTGTAAAATTCATATTTATTTTTTCTTTCCTGTGTTTGTCTTTCCTCCAAGGACTRTATAAAAATTGRTATTTTCTTCCACAGGGGAAGRAAAATGTGGGAAAAGAGTATGTTCAGATGTGATTTAAGTATGCTTTTGGCACCTGTTTCTGTGATTAATGCTTTYTTTAAATTTTCAAAAGTATTAACCCTCCTAGTGTTGAAATTACATTTTCAAGTTAAAGATGCAAACAAATCTTGCATTTACTGTTGCCTCTCTAGCGTCCTGGGTTTACACTGGAAGTTACTTACTGGCATGGTAATATTATTAATTCTATAGACACAGTTGTAGTGTTTTCCTGGGTTATATCTGATAAAAGTCATGCACCACCTGAAGAAGTGAATAAATTTTGGTGTTTGCAGCTTTGGGAATTATTTCATTCTGTTCCTCAAGGTTGCTGCAAATGGAATTCTTTCTAATGTGAGGGTCTCCATGCTTTGAAAATACGTCTAATAGTTCACAGAGCTATTGGCACTGATTTTGTTTTTAAGTAAGTGTTTAGCACAGAGAGTTGTTATTCTTCAAAAAAGTGATTTGTTAGATTGTTTCAAAGCACGGTTTTTACAGTTGGTAAAGCTGTGGAGATGCCAGGRTGTGTTCTAAGGCTGTCTGAGGCATGGTGATGTTGTTCTGTAATTAGGGGTTCTCCTCACCTGTGGTGAAGCATCCAGCATGTTTTTTACCATTTTCAATTATAAAATTAAACTAAAAGGACTTTTAAAATATTTAAGTATTTTACTGCTGAATGATTATAGCTCATCAATGTTTGATTTAAATTTTGGAATGTTTGGATTTGAAAACAAAGATATCTAAAATAGTGTTGCTGATGTTCCTAAAGAGAACCAATTTTGAAGTTATTTTACTAAAAGAGTGAGCTGTAAAGTCACTAATTGGGGGTGGAGGTTTTTTTTTGTGTAGGTTTTTTTTTTTAAAGGTTTGGAAATACTCAGCATTTTGGCAGTAGGGATCAGGATAACTAAATTATACTCTCTGTTCTGTTGTGATTTTGCAATGTACATTTGATCAAAGCTTTTCACTTTTTTGTCTCTGTTTTCACAGAGTAGCTCTTGGTYGTAGGGGGTAGAAGCAAACAGAACRAAATAACTTTGTAAAAGTAATCTTGACGTAGAATATTCAGTGAGCTCTGCATTGTCACTTTGTATTGGAAAACCTTCTTAAAATATTCAATAARACCATTAAGGCAAGAACTTTACCTTGAATTAATGTTTACTGTCCTTTCAGCTATCCCTGTGTTAAACAACAAAAAAGTCTATTTAGGACTTTGCCTTTCCTGTTGTATCTTTGTCGTCTTGGGTTTATTGCTGAAAATTTTGCCTCACTTCTTTAAGGGTGGAGGTGTAGGATGAGCAAACACGGTGCAGCTTGAAAGTCATATCACTAAAGACTTTTTTTTTTTTCCCCCACAAAAATCCTCAGGACAGAGTTGTTTGATATTTGTGATACAGATGGTCAACTATCCTTGAAAGTTAGAGCAAACTTTGGGTCACATCAGAACTGTGTATAATCAGTATTTAGTATAGTGGTCTGCATTCCTCTACCATCCTAAAATTGGTTGATAATAAAAACAAGAAAACTGGGGTTAAATTTCTGTCTAGCTTAATGTTACGTGTTTTAATGTACTGATTTGAAATAAATGGATTTTCTGAGACTGTGAAGTGGCTTTATTTTTCTCTTTTATCAGAATTCTGACTGCAGTTTTAATGAACATTCACTTTTCTTTTGCTTAGTGCTGTGTGGATACTGCAGTACAGGTGAAGATGTCACGAGAATTTTTGAGTAGAAAATCCATTTTCTACAAACTCAGATTTTTTTTCAGGAACTTAGTTTTCTAATTAGACAAATGAAGTAGTTCATCTAGGATCAGATTAATCCTAAAGAAAATGTGACAAGGTTTTAAACTTTTCTGAAAGTTTTTTTTTTAGCAAGTGTCATAATCTGCTGCATTGCCCAGCAGAGCTGTATTTTTAAAATCTTTCCCACTAATGCCCTAAAGCACACTACCAGGATTATCAAACTGAATGTCCAGCTGATTCCGAGTGAGCCTGTTCAGATTTATGTGGCACACTTTAATTTGGAAATTCTGACATTTTCTATTTTAATATTTACCATCTCAGACCAGAAGGTTTTTGTCCTGTGAAAAGTGCTCATATTTAACTTCTGTATTGATTAAAGAAAAAGACAAATGTTAAAATCCCGGATTTTGTCACGGAGTGGAAACGGCAGCATTTGGGCGAATCTCAGCATTTCTGGTTCTGTGCTCTGGGTGTAAATCACGGCCGAGGCAATGAGCTCTGTGGAGTGTGTGTGGGATCCCTGGTGGCAGCAGGGAATGAGGGGCATTTGTCTTGTGATTTGTTGGCCGTGTCAGTACTGGTGTGACAGGCGAGAGCCGGGCTGAGATCAGCTCGTGGGCGAGCTCAGCGTGGCAGGGCTGGCGTTATAAACTCCGTTTCCTGCCACGGTTTCCATCTCCTGCTCTATTGACTGTGCTGCCCAGCTTTGTGTCATCAGCAGAATTTGTCAACAATCCCCTGCTTTTGTGCTCAGGTTGTGGAGGAATATTGTAACTAAGATTGCTTTACAGCCCAGCTGTGGAGGTGCTTTGTTAGTCGACTGTCTCCTGGTCAATAATTCTCTTTTTAGCTTTTCACGTTATTCTCTCCCTTTTTCCACTTTCTTGTGTATTACATTTTGAGCGTAATCCCCATCTACTCCACTTTAAAGACCTGCTTCCCATTTGGCCTGATATCAAATATTTTACTGCATCCAGCCAGATTGAATCTCCTGCATTTCCTTGTCCACTAATTCAGTTATCTTATCAGGGGAAGGTATCAGGTTCCTTTGGCTTGCTCTTTCTTTKACAAACCAATGTTAAGTTTTAATCCAATTTCTACATAGCTCTGTATGATGAATTGTTCTTTCCTTCAGAAATTGTTCTAATCCCTTTTGCCATTTGTAAGTACCACTTGAATTTTGGCAGTTCTTACTTTTTCCTGTAAACTTAGGCTTCAAGAAGTAGGGTTTTTTTGCTTGCCATACCTCTTTTTTGTTCTCTGTAGGACTTTTCTTTTCATACTCTTGGTATCATTTGTGAGGTGGTTATTCACTCAAATCTGCAGTTCTACCTATATATTGTTTTACAGTACTTCAGGGTGAAAATTTTAGGAAGTTTTTGTATTTCTGATTTAAATAAATTTAAGCCTCTTCCAAATTCCAGTCCTTCCCCATTTAAATTTTTCTGCTTCAACTCATGATCTCCCTTATTTCTCAAATATTTAAAAAAATCTAAGCATAGATTTAGAAAGCTTATCCTGGGCAGTTTTGAAGAGATGCTGAGTTCAGGAGGACCCATGAAATGCCTGTTCTGTGGTTCTGTGTGTGGTCACCACGGCAGGCCAGAACACATTTCCCTCTCCACCATACAAAGATCGGTTACAAAATCCTGACTGCCTCTTCTTGAACTTGTAAAATTCCTGTCTGATCCTAGAAAGCAGAGCACGCTCTTGATTTTCCATTCAAGACATTAAAATTTCAATAATCTCTGCCAGTCTGATGGCAGATGAGATTCCCACCTGACTTGGTGTCTTGCAGTTGGTTGTTTTTGAGAGATTGAGCAAGACCCAGCAGTCAAATAAACTTAATATCATGTATGCACCTATCTTCATGTATTTTTACTTGTATGTAATTGTAATCTTTGAGTCAGATTTATTTTATGTAAGCAGCTATCCTATAATTATCTTAGAACTTTGGTAATCCGCATAAAAATATTTTTGTTTGTTAACTGAGGAAATTTAGGTGAAGAAATAATACCAACATTGCATCCAAAACCACTAGAAACATAATTTCTTGCAGTTTTTTTTKTTTGTTTGTTTGTTTGGTTTTTAATTTTTTTTAAAAATTTTATTTTATTTACATTTTGCTATTTCTTCATCTGTGCTTTTATTCTCTGTTTAGGTAACAGGCAAATGTCTTGCAATACTTTTCCTGGTTTAAAACTCCAGCTGTACCAGGATCCTGTAAATATGAGTGCCCATGGTGTCTTTTTATTGAGAGAGGTCAGTTTTGTGTGAATGCCTATCAGCATTTGGACTCAATGGTTTTAGAGGTCTTTGCCAGCCTAAATGGTTCCATGATTCTACAAAATCCAAAGCAAAATCCAAAGTTTCTTTCCCCTGGGAAAGAAGCCTGCTGTAAAAAAAGAGTTCCACATACCTGCACTCACGCTGTGCATRGGTGTGTAGACGTTTGCAAAAACAAGCAAATTGATACAAAAAGGCATCATTAGCCTTTTTTCTGTAAATTGGGTGGAGTCCCCTGGAATTCAGTTTATGAAAGACCCTGGTAGCTGGTTTCTGCAGTTGTTAATTCCTGATCCACTCATGTGTTACTTCCAGACTCAGCTAAGTCAGAAACTCCTCTCTTACCTGAAACATGATGGAATAGGGACTCCAGCAGTACTGATTGAAATATCATGTGGACACCAAGCCTTTTTTATGAAATTATTTGTTCAGAGATTGCAGTTGYGTTGCAGAAATCTATAAAGTGAAGCTAGGAAAAAAAAATCAATTAACTTGTCTTTGATTTTGGTGCAACCACTACCATTTGTAGCCTCTGCTTTATGAATTAAGCGATAGTATGGGATGTTAAAAATATATTAACATATTTTTAATTGCTTTTCCTTCCCCAAATTCCCTGGTTTTGTACTTGGCTGAAGTTTAATATTTAGGGAAGCATGGTCCTGGCTGTCTCCAGTTGATTTCTTTACATTACCAGAGACAATTTAAGTAGTAAATATCTTGCTGTGGGACCCTGTTTGGGGTACAAGCAGCAGCACGCAGTACAATTAAAGGTTCTTGCAGCAAATGTTTAGGAAAATACTTTCCAAGAGATCTGCACATGATTAGAATTACTGAGTGCTCTCCTCTTTGGCTTCCTGTTTTGGAATTGAATGCCTTCAGGACACTTGGAATATCTCAGTTTTGAGAAGCAAGAGCAATTTAACCAAGTCTGTACTTCATTGTCTTATGATTTCAGTTAGTTGCAAATAGGGATAAATATATGGAATAACCCCTGAGATACCTTAATCAAATGGAAGGAATAAATTATAGAGCAGCTTTTGAGGGAAATGAGAGCAGATAAAATGTCCCAACAGTCAGAGCCATGTTCTGGCTTTTTCTCTGCACATGTGTACAATTAGTGGCTCTTTCCTTGCTTCTTGTTTCCCATCCTGTGGGATAATGAGTTTGAACATTTTTTGGAACAACTTGCTAATTGCTTGAAGTATTTTATGTAGGTTATTTATAAAGTTTGAAGGGAAAATTTKATATGGTTATTGAACAGTTGTATGCAGAACAGTTTCTTGAGGTCCCTGCATCTAGTTCTGAGCAATTCAACTACAAGAATAATTCCTTGAAATGAGTTTAATTTATTTAACAATTCAGCCATTATGCTGATTTATTTGGTAAGAATCCATGAGCTTGGCCAAGTGCAGTGATGTACCATTTCTTGGTGTTTTTAACCCTTCTGCCACAGTGGTGTTGTCTGGTCATTGTGTTTGTGGGTGCTGTTCACCCCATGTTTCCCACCACACACCACAGTGGAAATATTTGGGTATTCTTAATTCTGTACTGGGCTTACTTGTCAAATAAAACACAGTTTGAATGGAGACTGTTGGAAGAGTCATTTCAGACAAAAACATTGTCAATAATTCATGCAGATTTTCTACTTGGCTTTAAAGAAGTGTAAAGCAAATTCAAAGTGGTTAAGTTTGCATCAAGACTTATTATGTACCACATTTCTGGAGACTGAAAAGACCATGTAACACTCCATGGCATTTGCGATCAGGCTAATAAAGGAAGTATCTCCAGCCACTGTGAATGTCTCCAATATACATTTGGAGTGTTTGTGATCAGTGACTTTTGATAACTTTGTGTTTGTTACTGTTTAGAATGTTCTTACAGAGTATTGTGTTTGAAAATGAACTTAAGGGCTTTTGACCTGCCCCAGTCTGAGTTCAGAGTTTTGTATTTCCTTTGTGGCAGTCATTACAGAGATGAAGGTAAATGCATCTTTATTGTATCATTTATGAATACAATAAATAGCTTTTAAGAGTGGGCAAAAGCTGAATGTACTCGACTTGGTAGGGTCTGCCCCTGTTCCATTTAAAAATGTAGTTATTATACTTGGATATTTGCAAATGCAAACAATCATTGGATCCTAAAGTGCTGTCATTTTTTGTCTAAGTGTAGGAAGAAATTCAGGTTTTCTTTTGGAGATTTTAGGAGTAACTTCACAACTATTTTGAGTAATTTTATAAATATTTTCAGTGATAGCTATTTTTTTTTAATTCAGGCTGTTTTAAATGTGAAATGGATCATTATAATTTAGTATTATCTCTGTGTTTTCTTAATAAGAGAATAACMCATGTGCTTTAGCCATAACATATAGGTAATAGGATTGGATCTCTCACATCCAAATAAGCCAGTTGTAATTAAGCCACATTGTTTATGATTATTGTTTCTAATGGTTGTGCTTATCTAATAGAGTCTATGGCCCAGCTTAGGTTAGCATCTCAAGTAACTTTCAAGATGTATCATTTTGTCAGATATTAACTTAATCAGATGCCATTTCCTTTTTCAAGTGGTCAGCATCCAGTTTTATTTCTAGCAGTAAGTCACTGTCCTGGTGTCAGAGCTGTTCCCTTGGAGAGCCCTGGGTGGGCACCAGTGCAGCCACTTCTAATTGCAACCCTTAATTTCAAATGCCTTGTTTTTACAGCGCCAGATTTTGTGATAATTTGAGCATTTCTGTCTGTAACTTTTTCACCAGAATTACTGTTAAACACTGTCTGTCAGTCTTGGCATCGTTTTCATACAGTTTCCCATCTGAGAAATTAATGAGGATTTGAGTTTGTCTTCTAAAAAGTAAAGGTTTGTAGGCATTTGCTGTCAGTCTCCCTGTTGAATTAAGCGTGGCCAAAACTGGGTTGCTGCTGTGATTCACAAAGCAGAAATAATAATCCTTGTTCTAAAAAAATAAAGCTGACCTAAAATACAGCTGAACTGCTACTGTTGTCTTCTAGTGTAGCAATTTTTTTYCCCTTTTTTTGCCTGTTGTAAAGCACAGAGCCCAGTCCTGGAAGCACTTCAGTTCCAAAGAAGCAATAATCTTGTGGAAAAGTACTTAACCTCAAAGCRGTAGCTTACTCCAATTTGTACAAATAGAAGATAATGACAAAAATGATGGGAAAATCCTTCAAAAGGAGGCTCAGGGGCCCTGCACAGCTCCTGCCAGGAGGGCACAGCCGGGGGGGTCGGGCTGTGCTCCAGGGCACAGGGACAGGAGCAGAGGGAACGGCCTCAGGCTGGGCCGGGGCAGGCTCAGGGTGGGCACAGCAGGAATTKCCCCATGGAAAGGGGGCTCAGGAACTGCCCTGGCACTGCCCAGCGGGGTTTGGAGTGCCCAGCCCTGCAGGTGTCACCTGGAGGTGGCACTCAGAGCCCTGGGCTGGGGACAAGGTGGGGATGGGGCACGGCTGGGACTCAGATCTGAGAGGGATTTTCCACCCTCAGTGATCCTGGGATTGTTCCTGGAAGGCAGGTGGCAAAAATGAGTGGGTACAGGCACCACCATCTCCCACTGCTCCTTATTCCACCATACTTCCATGGAAAGAAAACTGCTGTGAATTCCTCAGTCTGAGGAATAACACTGGCTTGGAGCATTGGTGGGGGGCAGTGGAGGTGGTTCCCGGTTGGGCTGCTCTGATCCTCGTAACGTGTGTCTGTAGTTTCAGGGAGATCTTCCCTTCAGGAGTTGTTGGTAGGTTGAGTTGGTCCATCTTGCCTCAGCTGATGAGCTGTGCCCCTCTGTCTCCTTGGATTTCTTTGCCTCATTTCCCAGATTTCCTGTCATTCCCACCAGAAGAGGTTTCCTAACACACCATGCCTCTGTTCCAGCCCTGTGCAGACAGCCTTGTACTCTCTACATGAGAACAAAAGAAAATGTTTCTTCTGTGGGAGGAGAAAAGCCACCAGATTCTACATTTCATATATGACAAGTCAGGAAGAATGAGGAGTGATTTTGTAACAGCTCCCCACCTTTATATGAAGACAAAATTCACAACTGTTCCGCTTTCACGGTCCGTTGCTTCTTTTGCTTGAAAAGGCTTTGCTTTCACTTGTGATAGTGGTTTTGAAGCAATCAAAAGACAAATCTAATTTCCAGCTGTTAGAAATGATTGTTCATGCATGAGGAACTACTGCAGTGTTATGTGCCATGTCTTTTTGGGATGGAAGTCTTGGTTTTGGTATGCCGTGAATAATAGRAGGCTTGGGGTTGGGGTGGGGGAGAACTTTTTTTGGGAAAAAGTTATTTTGAAAATGACTGGATGCTTTCATAGTGTAGTGGACAGGGTGCTGAGTTCAGTCAGAAGATTTCCCTTTGGAAAATGACATTTTCAGGGATCCACTACCTTTTTACCTTGACTCCACTGGTGACATAGTGGCTTTTCAGGGCAGCTGTGTCTTGCAAAAGAAARCTCCTTGCACACAGTATTTTAGGCATCACCAAATGATTTAAGAGCCACTTTTGTTCTCTGTTATTGAGTATTTAACCAGGTTCTTCACTTGTATGACTAAATTGTAAGAAGTCTTAGTGGGGAGGATTTTGTAGCTGCACACAGAAGATAAATCCATAAGATAACTTCGTTATGCTTCAGACCACTTCTGCTTTCCTTGTGTTTTCCTCATCTGTCACTAGTGATGTCAGCACTAGAAAGCACCTGGAGGTGGTTGGATTCCCCATGTGCTCTTCACTTAAGAGAGCAGTTTATCAATGCACATAAAAATGGTGCAGCTGGTGGTAAAGGGTTTTGTACAACATCCATATTACACTGAAATTCTTCAGGGAGATACCTGCATTTTTACAGGCTGTGGTAGAGCGGGCTACTTTTGATTAGAGCCTGTAAATTTGAGCACAGTGTGAGCATTTAGCAGTGATGAAAAGCAGTGACAGTCAGTAAATGCACTCCAGTAAATTCCAGTGTCCCCCTCCCCAGGCAGGGTCACCTCCTTGCTGACCACTGTGACCCCACACTGCATGGTCAGTGACCAGTGCTGGCAAAGGCACCACAAGGTCTGGAGGTCTCAGTTGAGTTGAGATCCTGCACAGGAGGGACAAAAACCTGCAGGAAAATGTCCTGCAGAGATTGGAGCTCCGGGGGCTGCAGCAAGAACTGGATCTGGAAGTTTGGATGCTTGGGAGAACAGGCGGGAGGAGAACAGAGATAACATCTCACCACATGGCCACGCCCTGCTCATCAGCCTGATTCAATTCTCCCTGATGAACACTGTCCTACCATTCAGTTTCCATGCTCAAATCTYCCTGTTTGCCAGGGGAGGAGTGTTGAAAGAGCTGCTCCTGAAAGTTCTTGTGTTTCTCAGTGGTGGCTCTGTGCCTCTGAAGAGAGAGGAAGAGTGAGACACTCCCAACTTGAGAGGCTGAAATGAAATTAGATGTAAATGCATTCCAAGCAATAAAGGGAAATTTGCTTACTAGTCTGGGTTGCATCTCCTTTTTCCCCTGCTCACACTCAAAGCAGCATTACCAGTRCCTGTGCCTGTGTCACCTCTTCCCTGTCCTGCTGTGTTCCTGCCCCGAGCATCTCCCAGGAGCCTGGACAAGGCAGGAACAAAGAGGCCAAGGCAGCAAGAAAGGAGATGTGGAACATGGGAACTGGGAGAAGGGCAACAGCATCTGGACATCCAGGAGAACTGTTTATTTGCACCACTTCTCTTACCTTTTCCCCCAAAATGGGCCCTGCTTCTTAATTTCTRAGGGAATTCAGGCTGAGCAAGAAAGTCTGGCTCAGTGGGCCTCTGAAGGTGAGGTGGAGATAGGAAAATGTTTGGTATCAGTTGGGAAATCTGTTTTTTTAGGTGATTCTGTCACCTTCCCAGCTCACCCTGTCTGCCTTGCCTTTCCCTTCATGGTCTCCCTYCAAAGGTACCTTAACCCACACCTCCCTGCTGCCCTGCTGCCACTAAACTACCCCAAACCACAATTRACTCTCTCCTGCTGTCAAATCAACTTGTTACCCCAGATTTTAAACTTGCCTTCCTCATCAGGAGGAATAGAAACAGTACAAATATGTTATTTTGCCTTCAGAATGACACCTGGCAATGTTTCTCACCTATTGATTTAAATAATTTAGCATTTTAAAAGGAACAAATCAACTTAATTTGTTTTGGGGATACTTAAAGATTGAGGACAATTTTATATCAATTAAAATCAGTGGTAATTTATTTATGATGGAACTAATGTAATTAATTAGATAGTTGCTGCTTACCTTCTTTCTCATACATACATTGCTTTTAAACATCTGCTCAACAGTCCATTATGATAGCACAGGAGTGATTTTACCTGAGAGCAATAGAGGAGCAGATGCTTCCTGATGACAGCTTCCCAGTTTACTTAGGAAACAGCCAGTCAGTCCTGGATTCACAGTTTTAACTTGAAGCATGACAGGCATGCAAGTAAATTTGAGAATCAGAAACAAAAAATTTAAGAAACAACTTTCTTCATATAATTTTTAATGATTGCAGTTGGGTTAAAATGCCTTTTTTGGTTAGGATTGTATATGACATTTTTTAAGGCTGATGTTTGTGTTTTGTCTTTTGTTTTGTGRTGTCTGTACATGTGGATGTTTTGCAGCAGTTACAAAACCATCCAAATTTAAATTTGATTTCACTGTTGTCCRGTACAGTAACTAAAATTCAGCATCAGCTCAAAAAGAGTCAGAAGAACAGTATAAATAGGAAAAAAAMCCTAGAACAATTATTCAGAGAAATAGTTAAAATAGGCTGTCATGACATATGTAAAAATAAAGTGTCAGTTTTGCTTTTTTAAAATAAATTACACCTGTGTTTTGTATTTATGGCTTTATCAGTAGCTGGGTAAAGAGTGAAAATGAGATCTTGTGGGCTGATATAAAACTGTCTGAGGCTCCTTGGTTCTAGTGACCCATTTGTAGATTTTTTAGCTGTTTCAAAGATCACCTAAAATGACTGTACTCGTTTTATTCATCTCATCAGCAAAGTTCATCTCATCAGCTACAGAGATACCATCGAAACTTGTAGGCTACAAAATGTACTTTGCCTGCAAAAATACTGTGGGCTGTACTTGCAGAGACTGTAAAGAGCACGATTGCACATCAGTGATGTGTCTTCTTAAATCAGAAAACGTGAAATTGCTGTTTCCTGAGAGGAAGGGGTATTAGAGTAGCCCTGAGAAGGATTCAGCTATTTGCCTTTGTCTGCAAGATCTAAAATAGTCAGAAATTAGTCATTTTACCATTATATACAGAATGCAGTGTATGCAGACAGTCTTTTTTTTCTAGAACAGTGGTATTTAACGCAGGAATAGGTAGTGCTGCTGTTTCAAGAAGTATCTTTTAGGGCAGGGTAAGCTGGTGACTAAGCMGGGGCAAGGCCGTGGTATCTGATGAAACATTAATGCCTGAGAAGCACCATGTAGGCTCAGTTCTGAGCACAGACTCCTTCTCTTCCCCACCCAGACTGTACCTGGGTTTGGCTTTGTTTTCTTTTCCCACGGGCTGCTGATGGTCTCTTTTGCTATTCCTACTGAAGCATTAATCAATTTTAAAGAAGG
Source organism: Cardinalis cardinalis (assembly GCA_014549065.1). NCBI lineage: Eukaryota > Metazoa > Chordata > Aves > Passeriformes > Cardinalidae > Cardinalis > Cardinalis cardinalis. The sequence continues at coordinate 493,583 of JACDOX010000334.1, forward strand.
TTCAGTGTTATATAGAGAAGAATTTTTTAAAAGCTGTATTTTATATATAACCACTGGGTATGACTTATRTGAGGAGGAGAAGAACATCCCTTCTTGGTCTGTCACTCATGTATGTGGGAGCTGTCTTTGTCTGGCCTGTGACATCAGGAACAGCAATCAACACTGTCCTTCTGGCAGGTTGACTTCAGGATCCCCTCACATACAGTTTTTACAACTAGGTTAACCCAGAGAGCATGTTTTSAAACATTCCCATTCAGTGCTTTAGGCACTTGTTTCCCCATAAGTAAAAATCAACCATTTTCCTGCAGGAATCTGGAATTTTCCAGGAAACCTCTGCTCCATAGCTTTCAGTGATCTTGTCACTTTGTGTCCAAAAAGGTTTGGGCAGTTCCTTGGTTGCAGCTTCCCAAGATCTGGGCTTTCATTTGTGGACTTATGTGCCTCTGCCTCAGCAGCGTCTGGGTGCCCAATACACTAAATCTGGGGAAAGTCACATCAGGGAAAAAAACCTGAAAATATCTTGGGTGTCGTTACTGTTAAAGTTTATCAACTTTTATATTATTTTAATACATTGATTCATCCGTTGCTGACTTGATAAAGGATGTGAGATAAAAATGCAAAATATCTTTAAATTTCTGGTATGTTGTATGAWCATAGTGTTCAGAGGATGCTAGTTCTTCTTTTCTGCTCAGTCTCTTTCTGTTTTGCTTGGACAGATACCATAAGCCAATATTCAGGGTTGCTTGGCAATAGCCAAGTCATGAAATGCACACCCAACCTGTGGGGCATTATGGTTGCTTAGTTAATGCATGTAAATTTGGGGGTTTGAGCACTGAACAAGTCCACACCCAGAGTGTCTTCTTGGAAAGTTTGTTCTTATGTTTAATCTTAATGGCATTATTAATTTAATGGTTCCATTTTCAGAGACATTGAATTATGACAGCTTTTAGAAAAGTCCAAACAACTGCGTGCTTAGCACTGTTGGAATATTAATTTGAAATGTTGTGAAATTTGTGCCGCAGCTGTGGTATATCTCAATGCAATTAGTTTCATCTATTTTGATTTGTTTCAAATCTACCATAAACTTTAGTACTTTACACCTGGAATATACACTAACGGGGGGAAAAATGCTCTCAGTTTTATTATTACATTTTATGTTATTATTATAATTACATTATATGGTATATTTTATATTATTAGCAAAAGCAACTCCTGGCAAAAAGCCTTTAAAGAARGAAGAGCAGAGGATTTTTGGTGGATACATTTGATTTGTCTTTTGGCAAGCAAAACCGGATTATTTAAGGATACACTTCTAAAATGGTCTATACTGAATGTAACGAGGACAGGTACAGCTGTAGTCCCTTTATTGTGCCAGTTCCTGTGCCATGAAGATTTTAGAGAGAGCAGCTCAGAAAGATCTCAGTTCTGGAAAGGCTTGCAAATAGTTTGTGGAAGGGAGTGTGTAAGATGTCTTACACTGTATGTTTCAGACTTCYCTGATTTTCTTGCTAGCGCTGAGAAATTCCCTTGTGAGTTTGCACGAGCAGTGCAGCGAAAGGGGTGGCTGCCATTATTTCTGYTGCGCACATTTCCTGAGCCCATGGCAATTTCCCTGGGCACAGCAGCAGGGGCTGACGTGCTGCTGTGGCCTCGTGTGTCGTTGCAGGAGCCCTCGGACGACTCCCAGGCCGCCGGGGTCTGCAGCACGGAAGAAGTGGTTCGCTATGAGTACCACGTCCTCTACTCCAGCAGCTACCAAGTGCCTGTGCTGTATTTCAGAGCCTGCTTCTTGGGTAAGGCCAGCACACACCCCACGTGCTGCGTGCAGTAGATGTTGGGAATCTTGCATTCAGTTGAGGAAGACATGTAATAAGAAACCAAGAGGCGAGGCTGCTCACCAGAGGATTTTTCAGTGCTCTGGACTCAGAGCTCCAGGACAGTGGAGGAGATGATATCATCTCAGCCTGAGGGAGGCTGATCTTTGGCTCCTGGCATCTTGCCTGTGGTTGACTGAAACTGCTGGTCATTTTTCTTGTTCTTTTCTTGAAATGACTACAAAAACTTAGTGCTGCAGGTTTAAACTGGGCTGGGCAATCACTGGACATAACCAYAGTGCTTGAGCCACAGGGCTGGGGTCTAAACGTGTCTTCTAAAATGTGTGCTGCTTTCTGTTTAAATTTGCTGCTTAAGGGAAAATAAAACAATACCAATAGGATATTGACTTTTTGTTTTGTATTGAAGCTGGCTCTTGAAACAGTCTGATCCTGAACCTCCCTGATATGTACATTTTTCTACCCACTGCTCTGTGGCTGTAGCCACTGTGATTTCAGCCCTCATCCTGTCAGGGGAGGAAGGGGGAACACTCAGCCTCCCGTGGAGGCCACTGTTGGTGTCACTCCTTTAATCARCAGGCACGGAGTGATCACACTGCAGCACTGGCTGTGCTCTGTGCCCCAAGCCTGTGTGCCTGTGCTCCAGGGGCACCTGGCTTGTGCCTGCAGTGGTGTGGCCAGCAGGACCAGCTTGTGGCACTTGGGGACAATGTTGAGTGGTGAGCATGGCTGTGTTGGGTTAAGGCTTGGACTCGATCATTTTAGAGCCCTTTTCCAACCTAAATGATTCTGTGATCAGCATCTTCTGTGTTTTGAATAATATCTTAACTTTATCTAGATAAAGATGTCTGAATGTTGCCAGTGATATCTTTTCCTTTTTAATTAAAAAGTAGCTTAAGCTGCCTTGAATGTGTTTGGTAGATTTAATCACTCTCTGCCTTATATTGTTTAATGGTTTCTAATTTTGCAGTGTTAGCRTTTCAAAAAGCACTTCAGATTCAAAATTGAAGAACAAATTCTCGTAGGCTCCCTGGTGGAAAGATTTTAGTCTGAGGTGCAGTTTCAGGAATGGATAATTTGGGGTAAATTTTCAGAGTGGGACATGGGGAACTGGGGACATTGCTCTGCTTTTACCACCACCAAAACTCATTTGCACACATCCTGTTGCAAATTTATTTCCAGCATTATTACAGGCATTTACAAACGTGCAGTGTTTTGCCTTTGAACTTATTGTGCAGACAGGAAGATGAAGGCAGTTTTGCTGTGAGAGACGGGTTAGCCTATTTGTGGTCCTGAAAAATGTCATCTTTTTGATTTTTGCTGAATTTATAGGGCAGTGTCTCTACAGAAGAGGACGGAGATGGTGCAGGTAGAGGAAGTAGGACAGTATCTCTACTGTACTGTACTTCCATATAATTAGTATTCACCATAAGCAGTTAATCACCAGAGAAGAGCTCACAGAGACAAAACAAGTTGTTTAGCTTGTCAGCACCAGGGAATCGGAGGTGTTGAAACATGACTCCTTATAGCTGGAAGTGGATATTACAGGAGCCAGTGGATGATCTAATGCACAATCATGGTATAATGTGCCAACAGCTCCCCTTGCAGTACAGAACTGTAATTGCTCCTACAAGTACAATTATCCTTTAAAACACTTCTTGGGAACCTTTCACAATGGAAAACAAGGGCTTTTTTTAGATGCTTCTGAAGGTCACCTGGGTTCTCTTMAGCATTTTGCATTCTCTTTTAAATTATAACAATATCTGACTCTTGAAGGGAGCAGGATACTAAATGCTGGCAGTAAGTGTGTTTCCCACAGTGTTACCAGCTGGTATTCTCTGATTTTAATTATGGGCAGCTTACTTTTGAAAATGAAGAATTCTTTCTTCCCTGCACATTGTTGGTCTGCCTGTGCTATGCTGTGTGAAGGTCCCAAAGTGGAGTTTTTGGRAATGTACAGCTGGCACGTGCTCACAATCACTTGAGATACCTGAGCAGAGTATCCTTTGTCTTGTCCCAAACCTGCCGTGAGGAAAACTCTGGGAAGTGCCCTGAGTTTTTTTTCTCTTGAGGTAATAGTCCATGTGATGGGCTCCTCACTTTGTTTGTCAGACAATCAGTAATGCTCACTGCATTGCTCACCTGCACTAATCAAGGAACAATCTACCCAAGACTTGCCTCAATTTCCCAGTCTAAATTCCTACCATTGTTTGTAGACTCGGTAGCAGGAGGGGTTCCTCACATGTCTCCTGTGAGCTGTTCCTGGTTCCCCTGGGATCCTGCCCGTACTGATCCTCCTGCTAATTAGAGCTGGCTTCAGGAGGTGGAGGTGAGCTGTAATCCTTCCAGTGCTTCCACAGCCCTGCCCTGTCTTGCCTTCCCCAGCACAGGGCACAGAGCTGGAATTCAGAGCTCTGCTTCCTCCCTGGCAATGCCCATCACACCTGGGAAACAATGATTCCTCTGTTCAGCCTGGCTGAGGCAGCATTCACCTCGTCCCTTTGTATAASAGCAGCTGATGCCAGCCAGTCCAAATCTGCACTCCAACCACACGCTTTACAAACTTCTCTAGAATGTTGAAATCAATTAAATCCTGCCTTTCTCCTGCTGCATGGGACTGCAGCTTCCATTTACCTGGTCTCTCAGCCCCTCCTAGGAAAAAGGYTCCCCGTGGAGTTGCAGGGGGGATTTTCCTGGGATCTTCAGCTTGGTTGGCATCCTCAGGAGCTTGTGCCAGTGAAGACATCCAGTTCTCACTCCTCTCTGCTAGAACTGATGTTCAGGCATTACGGATCACTTCTTCAGCAGAAGGGAAAAAAAGCTGCATTATATCCTTGCCTTGCTGTCTAAATTGGATTAAATAACTTACTTTCTTTAACTCATCTTTTGACCTTTTTTGTTGTTTGTGAGGCAAAGTTTGCTACGTAAGGTGGTGCAAGGTAAGGTTTGAAATTTTGATTGCAACAGAACTAAAACATTTTGAGAGACATCTAAACTTTCTTGTAATCTCAGGGGATGGACTGACAGGGAAGTTCTTGTTCTGTGCAAGGACAAATACTTCAGTTGAAAATAGTGATTAAGCATGATGAGACTGTCTGGAAAGGTGTTTGGGAACATTATAGGGTACAAGAAGATATTTTTAGGCAGTGTGTATATACATAAGAAACATTTTTCACTGCCTCATGATACTTGCCACGTGGTATTTATTCCTAATTTCAGACCTGCTGAAGTCACAGTCAAGTGTCAGGAGCTCAGGGCAGAGGCTAATTTCTCCAAAATCAGCCCTGTGCCTGCCATACCATCCAGAAACTGAGCCCTTCTTTCTTCCCCTGGCTTCTGAGACTACCAAATAGGTAGTTGAAGAAATGCATGAACCCCTGCTGATATCTGATGTCAGCAATTAGCCCTCTTGGAGACAGATGGTGTAGGCAATTATCCTTCCCCTTCAATGCTGGCATCAGCCAGATGGGCTGAGCTAGGTCCAGTAAGCTTTCTTTAATCAGCAGAGTATTTTCCTCTTTTCCTACTCTTTAAGATGTCAAGGAGCTTCAGTCTTTTCCTGAACCATCCCCATCTGAAGCCAGGCATTCAGAACCCTCTTGCCGTACATTAGAAGGCCCACAGTGAGGTATCAGCAGCACAGGTGAGCACAGGCGCCATTCAGGAATCACCCCGTGTGTAGGGAAAATAATGGCTYGTCTCACACTTCTCCTTTTTCCTGCAAAGGCAGAGGAAGCAGCAGGAAAGCTGGCTAAACACTGAAAAGAAAGACCAGGATAATGGGAGTCAACAAGGACTGCACCCTCACTCCTCTAGAGAAGAGAAAAGGAATGAGGTTTTCAGGCTGACCTGCTCCAAACACTCTCTCGGCTCAGTGGCAGCTAAATCCCTGCCAATAAAAACCATGCTAATCAGTGGTTAGAGAGAGGGAGCTTCTGAGATAGGGCAACTTCCTCCAACCCTGGAGGCATGACTTTCTGTATTCACAACCACACTGGGCCTGACTGAAGTGCTTTCCAGAATACAGATTTACTTCCTGAGCTCCAAAACATGTAACCACYGTGTCCTTTCTCAGAAGCACAGCTGCTCTAAAGACCATATCCTGTAAGAGCTGGTTTTATTGTGGCTTTGGACATAACTGAAATTGAATAATTTCTGTGATCGTATATTCTCTTAAGCTGTATGAGGTTTTTTTTTTTTCTCATTTGGTAGTGGTTTTTAATATTTTTTCTTTATAAAATACATCAGAACGAAGCCTCAAAACAATTTGTGCACCGTTTCACCCAAAGAGTCAAATAAGCTTTAACTGAAAATCTTAGAAATTGTTAAAAGCTTTTAATTGGGAATCTCTGAAATTACTAAGAGCCCTCACTACACATGAAGAAAATAGAATACAGTGACTTAGGAAGCCTGAAAATTTTCTCTGAAAATAAATACAGAATTTTGTCTGCCTAAAGAATTTCTGCTCTTTGCAGAAGTTGAGGTCCAGCTGGAAATGCAGCTTCTGTGTAGTCTGACAGCCTCACCTTGCTGCTGTGAGAGGGCGCTCTGTATTCTGCCTTTAACTATTTCTTATTTGTGGGGATGTGATTGAGTTAACCCCAGCTGCGCAGTCAAGAAGCTTTTCTCAGAAAGGTTTGTTGTAGTCTAAACGGGGTAAATAATAAAACTATCCCAGCTGAAGTTGGGAGGAGCCTGGGGACACACGGCAAGCTGTGTCCTTGTGGGTGGATGGTGACTAAATGGGTGGGTGAATCTGGAGCCTTCACCTTCCTCTCCTGCCCCTTCTCTTGGCTTGGTGCTGCCGTTTCCTTCAGGTTCTGGCTGAACATCCCAGGGAAGAAAAGAGGCACAGGGAAGGCAAGAGGCTGCTTGGCTCAGCAGGTGCCACAGTGGGCCCTTGTTGCCAGCAGCAACAATTACTGCCTGCTCTGTCAGACCAGCTGGATGTTTGAGGTCTCAGTGGTTGTAAGAACGTGTAACARGGCTGCTAAACGTGTGAGAAGAGGGAAGAAGGGGGTAAGAGAGCCCAAAGAATACAGATCTGTGTTTAGAGCAAGTCCAAACTTGTGAATAGAATGAATTCGCCRTGTGGTAAAGACAAAACTTGTTTTTAACTATAACATGGTCAATATTTCAGCAACTTCTGATCATTTATAAAAATGGGACTCACAGAGTCAGGGTAATCCATTGCATGTGTAYGTGAATCTGCTCAGTGTTATAATGAAAATTCTCAGAGAAAGATTTACAGAGCACATCTAGAGTGGCAAATCAGGTCTTGCACTAGAACATGTSTTATTGCAGATTTTACACTTGGGCTTTCTCTGCTGAGAACAAAATTGCAGATATGCATGGCATTTCATATCACCTGCACACAGGTGATCTGGGTGGAAATACACCCGTCTGAAATAAATTTATGCTGTTGTAGCAAATTTCTTTGTGAATGTTAGACTGTCCCCAGCACAACTCTGATATCTGTCATCACAAGGCAGTGCGTGTGATGGTCTAACAAGTCTTACTTCATGAGGATAGCATGGAAAAGCTGATTAATATGCTGTTACCCCCTCAGATACTTCATTTGCCATGTGAATCTGCTATATGATGCTTATATAAGTTCAGAACTTCCTGGTATTTTTTATAAATATATGCAGAAAATAAAACAGAGGCTGTAGGCAGCTGGTTTAAACTTGTGTCTAAACAGGGCATTCAAATAYTAATTGTGTGAATAAATCTTTTTCATTTTAGAGACATACAAATGTCAGTAGAATAAGTCTGATTATCAGAGGATAATGGTTTCTGACACCTGATAAATGCCAAGATGAAGCTGCTTATTGAAAGTCTATCAAAATACTTTGTTTGCCATAAACAAATATTCATTGARATAGACATGCTTATTTTCTAAGTGGTTGACACTAACATCTTGGCATAATTCTAGCATCACAGCTAAAAACCTGATGCAGTAAAGCTATATAAATGCAGCTCAAGAAAACGTTGTGGACACACGAAAATGCAGTACACTTTTATCTGCAGAATTTTGTTCCTTAGGTTTTCTTCACTCTCTCACAATGAGTTGCATATATTTACAGTAGGTGATTCTTCATGATGTTCTTTTGTGGTTTTAAATCCACCTTACCAAAGCTTTGTTTTACAAAACCAGTTACACTTCACGCCTTACAATCAGCACAGTGAGTTGTTACTCTCAGGTGACAGAGAAGAAAACCAAACAGGGAATTTAGGGTGGTTCTGTGTGCACCTTCAGCCAGGATTTGAACAGTTTTGTTTTCACTTTTAACTTTGCTGTTCTGTATTAAAGACACAGCATGCCTAAGAGCTTTGGCTAAGGGTGGCTGTTTCTCCCCCCAGATGGAAGGCCTTTAACTCTGGATGAAATATGGGGAAGTGTTCATGCATCCTACCAGGCTCGTCTGCAGGAGGGGCCCTGGGACACTATTACACAGCAGGTGAGAATCCTCTGGTTCTTCTTGAAATTGGGGAGTGAAATATATGCCTAGATCCTCAGTGGTCTTATTCCTCTCTTGCACAGAAGGGAAAAAAATTAAAATAAAAAAAAAAATGTCTATATCATGTTGTGCTGAACTATTTACCAGCAACAGTTTCAGACCTGGATTTTGAAGGATATATAAGTGCTCACCATTTAAGGCTTGCTTTGACAGTATCTCGCATTTAAAATACTTCTCCAAAGCCAGTCCTCAAAAATTCAGGCAGTTTCTGAGTAATCATGAATTTGGGTAAATACAAAAGCAAACTTGTTTATGTAAATAAAACATATCAGTGTAACATTTCTCGGATTGTCTGGTAATCAAATTACCAAAAAAGACTGTGTGTACTTTTCAGTTTTAAGTAGACTTGCAGTCTTCAGGATKGAACAARGGAAAATTGGTTTCCTATCCTAAAWTAAGCTGGTRCTGTCTACAAGCCACRTGGCTCAGAGCTGAGCTGGTTGTTCTGGTGTCTTCCCTTTGCTCCAGGTCTCATGAACAAATCTGACAAAGAATTGAGGCCCTCCAGGTGTGAGTTTTTTCCCCATCAGACCAAGATACCAATGTGTCTTCTCTCCTTCCCCTTCCCCTCCTTGATTTTTTTATTTCAGCTGTTTCCAGGCACTCAGGTCTCCTGCCACAGCAGCATGACAAGGATGTGACATCCACCAGGTCCTAAAGGTGCTCCCTTAATTCAAATAACACAGTTTAATTACAGGATGCCTGTCTGTAGATGGTGCTCAGCCATGGGAACACAAGCAGAATTCTTGTTTTTTGCAGCCACAGACTATTATTTATCTTATAACAGCTTCCTGAGAAGCTACCAAGCCATGGGTGTTCTGGTGATTGCTGTGCATGTGTGAATTCCAGTTGTGAGCTGGCAGGTTCTTGTAATACCCACTTTTCACATGAAGCATCAATTACCTGGCTTGTCTGTGAATGAAGATGAGGAAACTGGGTTTTAAAAACTTAATGTAATAATGCARCACTACTGAGAATAAAACATAAACGGGATGTTTGGGATGTGTGAAATCAGAGTTGTGGAAGCCAAAAGGAAATTCAGGTCACTCCCACATGGGGATTATTTTTGCTTCTTAAGGGATAGTAAAGTAAAAACTGTCCTGCATCTAATAACTGGAGGTGTGTGTGGGATACTTACACACAAATTCCTGCAAAAACAGGAGTTTTGGGTGGCAGAATGTGTGTAGTGATGAATCTGGTTCTGGGACGCTCTCCAGAGGTGGTACAGTCAGCTGTGAGTGCACTCACAAGCACAGGAAGAACATTTTGGAGAAATTAGCAGAGTTAACAGCTGCAAAATGTGACTTTCTGTGAAATAAGGAGATTATGGAAGATAATGAAAACTAGCCTGCAAGCCTCAGATCAAAGCAAGAGTCAGGTCTACAAGGAAAAAAACTGCTTTTCTCTGTCAAGTGAATCAGGGTTCTGAACTGAAATACGGAATTTTGTCTTGCCTTGCTGCTTTTCTGCTGACCCATTTTGTTATGTGGGTTAGGCTTTGCCTGCAGGGACACAGATCCTATARTGCAAGTCACTGGGCAAACTCATCAAATCAGGCTTGAGCACTCAGTGCACATGAGCAGAAGAGTAAAAAATGGGTTTAGGATTTTAATCCAAAAAAGATACAAATTTTAGATGCTACAAGCACTCCACCACTGGGAAGAAAAATTGAGTTTGCCAAGGGTAACGTGCGTGTTACTTAACTTTTAACTAGAGCTGATGTGCAATGTGATTGGCAGGCTAGGAAAAGAAAGGCTTATCGAGTTTTTGGGACTTTTTTCCCATATATTTTATGAATTGAGGGTGCCAGACCTCTGCACATTTCTGATACAACTATATTTTGGTGTATACACCCTGTGGTAGAATACATCTGTAATAAAATACATCTCAGGAACTGAGACAAGCTGCAAAGAGTGGAGATATTTGACATTTGCAAATTTTAGGTAAAATTTGGACTTTTATAGTTACTTTTGATGATGGTGGAAAGCTATGCTCATTTACAGAGAAAGCCTCTTGAAATATTTTTCCTGACCAGATTACTGCAAAAAGCAGAAGTCAACTAGTTACCTTCTCATAAATAAATTAACATGATAAGGTTGCACAGTATTTTATAATGATAATTGATAAATGGTGATGATTTAATTGCACTTCCTCTAGTAATAATCTTAAAATGCTCAGATGAAGTTCCTGTGATTGGCTTTCTTGTGAGTTAAATCTCCCTGGGGTCTTCAGTCATCCCTTCTCTACATCCGGCGATAACTTGCTTTAGCTGTTTTAAATAATACAAATCAATTAGAACACACAGCTGTTTAACAAAACTTCCAAATGTTGCTACAGGTCTCTGTGGGTATTTCCTGATGACTTATAATGACACCAATTTAGCACACCTGGTAAGATCTGTGTGAGCTGGAAGTGGCTTAATTCTGCAATGACAGGAAAATTAAGGAGTATTTATGGATTACCRTTGCCTTCCAGAAATGTTGCAAACTGTGATTTTCAGCTTCTTTTTAGGAGGATTCAGGAGTGGAATTACAGATACTGCGGCCTCATCTCCTGAATTCTTTACTTGTAACTTGGTGGGTGCTTTTTAGTGTTATTTATTTATATTAGTAATTTATATACCATATAAACAAATATTATATGTATGATGCATGATATTTATGTTAGTTATTTATAAGATAGTATACACAAATACATAGTGGTACTGCCTTAACGTGTCAACCTTATTGGGCCCTCTGTGTGTAATAAATATAATAAATAGCAGGTGTAATGTCCCATTTAAGAAGGCAGCAGCCCARAAATGCCATGGTCAAACGCTAAATGGTGAGGCAAATTRAGAGAATAAAACTTCACAAGAACAGGAAAGAAATTWAAAAAAAAAATGAACAGAGAGTGGAGAACAGAAATGAGACAAATGGGGAAAAATCTTCCCAAAAATGAAGGTGAACATATATTATCACGTGGTAGTGCGTGGTGTAAGAACCAGGAATTAAAAATAAAAAAAMCCCACGTAACTAATGCTGAGTTAATTTGTAGAGGCTGCATTTGACCTTTTATCATTTTGGAAACCTCTCTGAAGATGGGTGGGAGATGTGAAGCAGCAGAGGGTGACTCTGGTTGTAGCCAGAACTTCTGGCTGTGTGGCCCYGGTTGGGTCCTCTCTGTGGAGTTGGAAGTGCATGACTGAAAGGCTTTTATTGTTAGGATGGGTGTGGGATAGGCATTGTCAGGGCATGAATTTTCATCCTGCTGTGGCTGAGGGCTCCACACCTCTTTGGAAGTGCCTCCATCAGGATCCAGGACACTGGTGTAGCCTTCAGATCCAGGTATTTTCCACAGAGTGTGGAATGTGCTGGGGTGATGGATACAGTCACCTACTGGGAGGTAAACTGAGGCCCACTGATTCTCAAGCACCTGAAATTTAATAATAGTGGAATAAGGGATTGAAAAAAAAAAAGGGTAAAGGCGCTACTGAATCTTCGTAACTTTTTTGCCCTGATGGATATTTATAAAAGTGTAGACAAAGCAGAAGGACTTCAACAGGGAGAGAGACAACACTCTGACAAGTATGTTTCTAAGACTATGATGAAACTGAGTATTGATGTAATTAATTCTACGAACACAGGTGCCCAAGCCCGTTTTTGATTCTTGTTACTTCTGCTAATCCATGCCTTCCATTAGTTTTTTCCTGTATGGAAGCAAACTAGCAAGAGAATTTTGTAAGCTGATGAATGAAGCTGATCGCAGTCAGTAGCATYGCCAGCAGTTTTGTTTTTAACAGAGTGATGTTGTCATAAAGGCTGACCTTCCCCTGAGGAAACAAAGTCGTAAACACAATCAAGAGTATGTGCTAAGGCTTAATCAATGCTTAATGCTGATGGAATGTAAAACCAAACATCCAAGGGTAGAAATCGAATTGCATTATTACAGGAGGCTCAGGGGCTCAAAAACTACCCCATAAAACAAGAGCAAAACTTGGTGACTTGAAGATCCTGCAGAAATAGTATTAAAAATTAATCTGTGAGTCAGGATTCCAAAGGGCTCTGGAAGCTGTGGAGCACATGTGTCCATACATTACTCCCTTCCTTTTTAACCAACACTGCTCAGATGCAATTACTTCTGCTACCAAAGTGCTCCCAGGCATGGGAGGGGACACATTTTCTGTTGGCACCTTGGTTCTGGATTTGCCAGCAATAAATCAGCATTTTCCTGGTTTAGCCATTTACTGTTGCTGCAGATGAAGTAACTCAGACCACTCTGATACTGATTATATCCTACGTTTCTGAGTAGTGAGTGGTCAGGAATTTTGCATCTGTTTTTTCTCAACCTTTCATTTCTGTTTCATCTAAATGAGGTGGTTTTCTTCTGTCATTTAATCCTTAGCAGGTAGTTTTAATATGTCCTTTCTGTCATATCAAAAGTATTCAACCAAAACTAAATGACAAAAATCACAGCACAGAACTGCACCTATTTCTGAGTTAATCCAGAGTCTTTTTCAGCCAGGAGTTAGGAATCTGGAGGACACATTCTTTATAGTACCTCAATAATCCTGTCCATTACATCACTTAATTTATAGCAGTGTTAACAGGAAAATCAATAAACATTATTTCTAAAATGTCAGGGATGTTAATAGTGATTTAAAAAAGGAGAAAGAGTCAAAACTCTGAACAGAACACATTGATATAGTGTTGTAGAGGCACATCTTGCTGAAAATGTGATGGGGAGGATTTAAATCATTACGGCTCAGTCATTTTGAAAAATGTGGTAAGGTATCTATTCTTAGACACACAAATCTTTCTTGCCATATTGTGGGATTTTGCTAAGTGGGGGTGGCTGTATACAGTATTTCTTAACAGAAGGTTGCTAGGATCGCTCTTAACGAATTTGAGTTGCATCAACAGTTGCTATGGATCCCCTGCTAATATTTTTGGAAAATTATTAGGACAACTTCCTGAGAAGAGGGAGTCTTACCAGTACAGACTGGAAAGCTATTTGACAGGGGRAAGATATGAGGATGGTAAAGCTGGGTTGGTATTTATTTCCCACTAAAATCTTCTATGATACGTTGAACTCCTGGGGTTTCAACCAAGCTATAGTATTGTACAAGCTACCAAGGAGGTTTTATTTTAAAACTGATTATTAAYTGAGCCACTGATTATTAATGTTCAGCTGCCCTGCAGTTTGGTCATGCTTTTCCGCATAMGACTTCATGGACAGTAATCTAGTTCAACTAATTTAATAGAGGGAGAAGACTAAATAATGAGCTAATACTAAATGTAGAGTAAATACAGAAGCTTAATGGATAAGCAGCTGAGAGATGTGCAGCTGGTGGCATCTACCAGGACTTGTGCAAGGCATTTGACAGTGTCTGACATGACATCCTTGTCTCTGAGTTGGACAGCCATGGGTTTGGTGGAGGAACCCCTCGTGCATGAGGGATGGGTCTAACAGGTCACACTGGGGCCCTTGGGGTCAGTGACTCGATGTCCAGGTGGAGACCAGGGATGAGTGGTGGCACCATGTGGTCAGCAGGGCCCAGGTCAGGG
>JACDOX010000334.1:508080-519462 GCA_014549065.1 Cardinalis cardinalis
CTCTGGCCCGGGCTCAGGGTGGCCTTGCAGGGCCTCGAGGGGCCGCRGCAAAGATGGACACAGACAATTGCCCAGGGCTGCAGGGACAGGCCAGGGAATGGCTGCCAGTGCCAGAGGGCAGGGCTGGCTGGGATCTTGGCCATGAGCAATTGTTCCCTGGCAGGGTGGGCAGGCCCTGGCACAGGGTGCCCAGAGCAGCTGGGGCTGCCCCTGCACCCCTGGCACTGCCCAAGGCCAGGCTGGACACKGGGACAGGGGAAGGYGTCCCTGCCWWGGCAGGGGTGRCACTGGATGAGATTTGAGTCCCTTCTAACCCAACCTACTCCAGGATTCTCTAACAATTTACATGCAGAGATGAAAGCAGTATGGAGTTCCCTGCCAGTTTCTTGGGCATAATTCAGGACATACTTTCAAGTCTCAGTACTATTGTTACTTGAGTTACTCTGAAATGAAGATTCAGTAATTTTCCGTGCAGATTCCTAATTAATAGAACAAATTACGGTGTAATAGTATTGATTCTCTTGATTATTTTCTACTTCTGTGGAAAAACCTGTTTCAGTGCTGTGCATTGCATTTACAGATAATTTATCTAGCARTGGTTCTGCTTCCAGAGAGCTTCCCAAGCAGAGATTTGTGGAGTAAGTGGCAAGAGCACCTTCCCTGCCTGGTGTGGCATTTCTTCTTGTAAGCTGAGGTGGATTCTGATTTGCCTTCCCCCTACCTGACTGCTGGCTGTTCACTTCTGGAATGAATCTGCCTACTGAACATTCCTCCCTTATGGAAAAATCCTAAATTACGCAACAGCATTGACTGCACAGTATGAAAGAAGTGAGGATCATATGTGGCACACTCAGATCCATTTGAAAAGCCACTGGAGTGGCCACAGGGCATTGTAAACTGTATTTTTTTTTACTTTATTAATTAAAAAAAGCATTTTAAGTGTCACTGAAATGGGAGTTAGGTATCTGTGCTAACAGGAAGCGGTTTATACCTAAGCACCTGCGCTCTGGAGTGGTGGCAGCAGATGGTGTCAGCAGTTCAAAAGCATTTAGACAAATTCATGAGGCCACTTGTCCATAAATGGGTGCAAAATTACCTGGCAGGAGTGAGTCCTGCAGTGCCCAGGGTGCAGATCTGCTGGAGCAGTGCAGGGGGAGTGAAACACRGAGCCCAGGCTTGTGCTGTCCCAGGCGCTGCTGGGGGAGGCAGGAAACACTGCTGGGGCATCCTCTGGAATCTCTGGGGTTATGGGATGAACCCTTTCAGGCCACTTTTGGCAAATGCCAGCACGGGCTTGAGGTTTTTTTGGTTGGTTTTATTTTTTTTCTTCCCTCTTATAATTTTTTAATCAGGGTAGGAAATCTGTCTCCAGTGTCTTTTCCATACTTCCACAGCTTGTTGGATCGTTCAGTTTTGCACCTTAGACGAATCTCATAACTTAAGAACAGATTTTAAATAGTAATTAATTAAGACTATATGCTACATAACTAAAATGGTGACAACTGAATTAATCTACTTTTGGCAAGCATGGAAGAAGAATCATCTGTTTATTTTCTTGGGAAAATGGCTGAGATGCCATTTCTTGACAATGTAACTATGGACCTGCCAATTTTTAAGTATAAAGTTTTCTTGAAAAATCCTAAATGCATAAGTTACGTGCTTGTGAGAAGCTTTAAAGCCTTAAATGAAGCTTGTTAAGCTTTAGAAACATGCCTGGGTGTCACCTACTGCTTTGATTCCTCCTGTTCTTGAAATTAATAATTCAAACCTTATTATACATATATAAAATAAGTAATTATGGACCAGCAGTGTTGGCTATTTTTGATCAGTGTTTTGCTTGTTCTGCATTACCTCTCCTGCCTTTCAGGCATCTTCCATTAGCTATTTAATAAATTAATTAAAATTAAAATAATAACATTTTATAAAGTAATAAAGTTATAAAATTTAAAAAATAATCACCATCTCTTCAAAACTGTAACTACTCCAGAATCAGGCAGAATTGGGGCACAGAATGTGGAGTAGAGTCACAGAATGGTTTGGTTTGGAAGGCACCTTTGCTGGGATCCATGATGGATTTGAAGCAGCAGATGCAAAGTGGTAGGCGTGGTTCATCTCAGAGAAATTCTGGCTGTGTTAAGAGTCCTTGTATTTCTGTGTTGCAGGATCTGCCAAAGCATCTCTGCTTTCCTCAGGAAAACGTAGCCATTTAATTGCCTTTTCAGCTTGGACTTGGTGTTTGATGAAAGAAGGACAGGATCCAGCTAGATTGGCTGCATGGTGTTGGAAGTGGTGAAGGTGTGAATAAAAAATCATCACTGAACTTGGTTGTGGGTCTTTGGGAGCACACAGGATCAGGGACATTGAATCACGGGGCAACTGCAGCTGCTGCCTGCAGAGAGCTGGGGTGTAAATCAAACCAGCTTCCCCCCCACATACAGGCTCAGTGACCACACAAATCTGCTTTTTGGGGCTGCTTTGCACTTCTCTGTGGTGTCAGKGTCCCTTCATGCTTTCCCCTGCTCGATGCCAGTGCAGATCTGCTKTGATTTTCTGAGCAAAGCAGGAGAGCAGTGCCAGTGGTGCTTGCCAGGTCATTCCTCAGCMCTGGCACAGGCAGGGCAGGTTGTTCCACCTCCAGCTCCTGGGTTTGGTGGGGTTTCTGTGTTTTGTTTTGTTGCAAAGCTGGGGAAACTTGCCTCAGTTGGCTTCTGGGTGAGGGTTGAAGTCAGCGACCATAAATACATTTTATCTGTCCTAGGTCACAGAATCCCAGACTGGTTTGGGTTGGGAAGGACCTGGAAGTTCATCCCCATGGTCAGGGACACTTCACACTGCCCCAGGCTGCTCCAAGCCCTGTCCAACCAATTTCCAGGGATCCAGAGGCAGCCCCAGCTGCTCTGGGCACCCTGTGCCAGGGCCTRCCCRCCCTCCCAAGGAACAATTCCTTCCCAAAATCCAGCATAACCCTAAGTCAGTAGGATGGAGAAACCCTGTATAATTATTTTGCTACCGACAGCTTTATGACTGTGATTTACACCTTCTGTCAGGATTGTAAAACTTCCTGTGTCATTACAGTTCCTTAACGTGGTGCTTGCAGCACAGTGATTCCATGGTAATAGATTTTCCATTGTAGTAATTCCATTATTAGAGGAAAATCCCTTTGACCTCAAGTTGCACAGGTTTGAAGATCCATGTGTGCAGTTGCTGTTCTGGCTGTGGGACTCAGGGTCAGTCTGGAGAGAGAAATCTTMCTGCCTTCTTTCTGAATGTGTGGAGTTGGATTATATTAACAAGTAAGTTACTATTGATGTGTATGAAAATAAGGAATAAAAAAGAAGATAGACCRTGAATTCAAAAACGTAAATTACTTATATAATCTTGAGTGAAGAATTTTTACTTAAACTCAGCCATTTGTTTCAGTGAATCTGGTCAGAAATTGGAAGAAAGGGGAAAAGTTGTATTCTCTTTATTAATTGTATCACTGTTTCCTTTTCCTAAATGGAAGAGATTATGGGGGGCATGTTTTATTAATTCTGCCTTCTTTTTCTGACCTGGAGACTGCTGGGAAAATGTCTGGAATCAGTTGGCACTGGCTGTGGTGTTTGCTGGTAGGATCCTGCATGAACTTTTTGACACCCCTGTGTGAATTTATTTTTGCAAAGCAACATCATGCAAACCAGGTTGGGGAAGAGGCAGTTTCAGGCACAAATCCCCTGAACTATCATCAATGGAGAGACCATAAATGTTGTGATGGATGCTTGAAGGCAGTTTAATGTAGCACTGGAGAAAATAGAAGCCATTACCCCTGGAAGAGCTCCAGTTATGACAGAGAAAATAAATGGTGCTGTTACAAGAGATGTACTGACAACAAAATTCCTGCTGGCTGGGGAGGAGAGCAGCAGAGCACRGTACAGAAACCTACAGACAATTACCCCTTATCTGAAGTAATGTTTATTTTTGGTTTAAATCCGGCATGGAGACTGCTTGATAAAATGACTTAATCCAATCTGACAGAGGTTTAGTCTTAATTATACTTGTGCTTGGGAGCTGCCCGGTCTGTGCCACTGCTCAGATCAGTGCTGTGACATTTCCCTGCTCAGCCCTGGACCTGCACAGGCAGTGAGCAGAGCTGTGCTGCCAGACTCTGGGCTGGCATTCCTGAGCAAACCAGGGTCAGGACAAGGGGGAACAGCTTCCCAGTGCCAGAGGGCAGGGCTGGCTGGGRTCTTGGGATTTGGGAATTGTTCCCTGGCAGGGTGGGCAGSGGCTGGGATGGAATTCCCAGAGCAGCTGGGGCTGCCCCTGCATCCCTGGCAGTGCCCAAGGCCAGGCTGGACACTGGGGCAGTGGAAWGTGTCCCTGACATGGCAGGGCTGGGATGGGATGGGATTTAAGGCCCCTCGCTGTGGTGGTGTTCGCAGGGGTCCCAGGACGAGGGAAGAGATGAGAATATTGACTCCATGTTTCAGAAGCCTGATTTATTATTTTGTGATATATATTATACTAAAAGAAAATTATATACTGGAACTATACTAGAAGAATAGAAGAAAGGGATTTTATCAGAAGGCTAGCAAAGAAAGAAAAGGAATGATAATAAAATCTTGTGACTGACCAGAGTCCCAACACAGCTGGACCTGTGATWGGCCATCAAGTAGAAACAACTCACATGGACCAATCCCAGATGCACCTGTTGCACTCCACAGCAGCAGRCAATTATTGTTTTTCTTTTCCTCTGAGGCTTCTCAGGAGAAAAATCCTGTCAAAAGGATTTTTCATAAAATATGTCTATGACACCTCCCAACCCAAACCATTCTAGGGCTCTGTGATTAATTTTCARTCTATCCCGTGGAACATTTTGTGTCGTGCATCCATCTCTCTCTCCCAGGTTTTTTTTAATGGGAGAGGCTGAGGCAGCAGCTACAGCAGCAGGCACAGAACATCCTCACACATCTTGCCTGAATCACCTAGAGGAGAGAGGCCTTTCTACAGAAAATAAATGAAGAAACATTTTGAGCTTCCCAGTTCAGCAGAGCTGGTGCCTGCCTGTGAAAGTATTCCTTCCCCAYCCCAGCTGGGTCAGACTCAGAGGGATATGCAGATGTGTGATGGGTTCCAGYGTGTGGTGCTGAACAGGCACTGCTGTAAATCAGCCTCATAGCCGGATAGATCCAAAATCATAGACAGACCCAAGGAAATAATGCTGTTGATTTCAAATAAACTGTGTGTCAGAGTATTACTGCCCAGAAGAGTTGTGGGCAGCCTGCAAATGGGTTCTTGCAGTGCTTGTGGGAATTGACTTGAAACTCACACTGACTGACTGGGAAAAGATAAATTGTAAACAAGAAATAGATGATTCTTACATATTGTTTGTACTGTTTTGGGGTTTWTTTCTTCATGAAGTCCCAGTAGGACTGTGTATTTTTTTTGGTGTAGCTGGCACAGAACCAGCCTAGATGAAGGGTAGAATTGCTGCCCTCATATTTTGCTCAGGTTTATATTTCAGTGCATGTGGAGTGTCATCGTTCTGCCAGGTAAGTGCAGCAGGCAGTGAGCTAATGCTAATGAAGCTGATGCAGCACAAACTTCCATTCATTTTCACCCTTCTGACAGTGTTTGAGAAGGACTTGGGGTTCATCCCGCCGCAGGCTGGGGGCCTGGCAGTGAGAGGCTCTGTAGCCCATTACCAATTCTGAAATCATGCAGGGCTTTGATAACCCCTGCATTTTTATTGGCAGCTTCCCCACGCTGCCTCCTCAGAGCTGCTGTGTCAGTGGTTTAACCTTGAGTGCGCATCAGAGCCTCGCAGGATGATGCCATTGTCTCCAGGATTGGGAAGGGAGCATTTGAATCAGAGCTGATGCTCTCACAGCGTTTTCCCTGATGCTCCACAAGCTTCTCATCCCCGCCTCAGCCTTCTCCCTTTTTAAAGGCTGCTCCCTAATGGCTCTTGGCTCAAGATTTCTTTTGATTTCTTGTACTTCTGTGGTTTTCCTGGGAGTGTGTGACACATTCCTGTCCAGAGTAGCATGAAATTCCTGCATTTGGGAATGTTTTCAGTGTCACTCTGTTGTCATGTAAGAAGAGGAAGTACTAAAAGAAGAAAGATGYAGAATGTAAAGGTAATAAACTTTTAAAAAGTCAAGTCTGGCCTCCATGTGTCACTCACTGGTGGTTTGCTGTAGCAAGGAGTGCAGGGCAAAATCAAAACCTAGGGGTTGGGATGGTTGGAAGTAACTTTAGGCTGAATATTCAGCTTTGAGAATTGTCTTCATGCCTTGTTAAGGGAGCTGAGTCACTTAAACCCGGGTTACTTCTCTCTTCTTTCTGGGAGTTTGTGAAGCTCGCTGAATTTTTTTGCACAATTTACTATTTTTACTTTGCGTAATAGTTTTGTAAATATTATTAGCTATATACAGTTTTGCTGTCTTTAAGGTGTACCATTGGTACAATCCGTGTATTTTCTTAAGTTTTTTGGAGGCCTAAGGTAATGTGAGCAAAATATGAAAAGGGGGTTTTAATTCAAAATATTACTCTTTGTCAAAGAAAACTGCATCAATTCACTTTTGACCACAGCAGATGGTAGCATTCTTATGCAAGTTATCTGTTTGCAGTGTGAAACAAAGCTTTCTGAACACCCTTTTTTTTTTGCATATTCTGAAGCTTCTGGGAGTTTCTTCAAGTTCTCTCAGACATAAAGGGGTTGATCCTCATGGGGACATTTTCAGCACCAAGTGGAAGTTGAAGCCACCTTGAGGGCACTTCCTTCCCCCTTCTTGCTGCCTCTCCAAACAGAGCCATGTGTGTTTCCCAGCATCAGCCTGAGAAGACACCAGAGCTCAGGGTGGTTGCAGACCTTTTTTCCCGAGGGGAATGGGTTTTCTGTGTTACATTTGCTCAGACTGTGGTTTGCACAGATGCTTTGCCTCTCTGCAGYCAGTTAATGCTGATACAGTAACCTGAGTTACTTCTGCAAACCATTWCGTTTTAACTAAAACAGTGGCCTAGCCTGATTGCTGATCTTATTTCCCTTTCAACAGAGGAGAATATATATTATTGATGTGTAATATATACAATATATTTTAATTTGTCATGACTGTGATAGGAAGAGCAATGTGAGCTGAGATTCTGAAGTGAGAAGAGCTGATTGCACCRTGCCTGGTCTTTTCCAGATGCACGTGATGAGTTTTGTGTTTTTCCCTTCCATGACAAASCAAATTCTGTTCCCTCTTAGGAGCACCCCATCCTCGGGCAGCCTTTCTTTGTCCTGCACCCCTGTCGAACCAGTGAATTCATCTCTGCTGTSCTGAGAGGCTCACAGGAGCACCACAGGTGAGGGGCTCTGCAGGGCTTTCTGCAATGCAGGTAAAGCCAATCAGCTGCAGGGTGGAAATGGACAAAGCTGCTTCCTTAGTGCCAGCAGAATAAGATTTCTGTGTTGCCACTAAAGGCCTGRAAATTAAAATACATTTGTGATAGGAAAAATGGAGGAACAGCCCCATGTGAAGTTGTTTTGTGACTGTTGAGTCTGTCTGTAATTCAAAAAAAGCTGGGATAATGCAGTTATGGTGCTTTTTTGTGGTTTTTTTTTTTTTCCCTAGACACATAAATTACATCACACTGTGGCTCAGTACTGTAGGCCCAGTTGTAGGCCTGAATCTGCCTCTGAGTTATGCAAAAGTGGCACCTGAGCAGAGCACAGCTGTGGCTGAAAGGTAAGAGAAAAGGAAATCATCCTTTCCTCTCCCCCTCCTGCTCCACAGATCAGATGGATAAATGGCAGAACCATTTCCTCCTCCTTTGATGGTCTTGGTTAATGTAGGACTCGCCTTTCAGTGTTTTGCTTACCTGCCTGCCCTGTTGCCTCCCTTTGCAGTGAAAATTTGTGCAGAGAGAGAGAGGGGTGCTCAGCCCACTGCTGACAGCCTTCCGGCGTCCAGAGGGCCCCATAGCTCCTGGGGTCTCYCTCAGGTGTGGAGAAGTGTTCTATGTTTGTTCCCCCAGCACAAGGTTGGGCATCTGGCATACCTGCTGCAAGGATTTTAATTTAGTTCCTCTTTCTGTGTTTGCTGTYCCCTCTCCAGGGCCCTGAGCTGAAGGACTGGAGTGGTTAGGCTGTGATAAAGCTGCTGCAGACTTCCCTGGTGGTAAATGGAAGGGTCCTTCCTGGCTGCTCAGCCATGCCAGAGTGGAAATGGTTGGTCATGGCTCTTTCTGTGGCCAGAGCTCACCACTGATGATGTGGGAATTGGCTGCAGCTGTGGGAGCACCTCCCCAGCACCACCCAGGCCTGACGTCCCTTCAAGTCACTCATYTGCTGAGGCTGCACACAGATGCACAAGCCAGAGCCAGAGCTGCTGGATCTACTGAACTTACCTCTAGAAAATCTGCACCCTCTGTGSGGCAGAAAAAGCAATATAGACAAATGCTTGTGGGATGTTGTGTGAGTGTGTGGAACCAGGGCGTGGGCTGAGACTGGGAGCCACCTTCTCCAGGCCATGTTCCCCAGCACACAGAACATCCTCATCCCGGGAATATCCCCCACACATCCCACCTSAGGGAGCAGAGGGGGTCGGGGCTGTCACCCACAGAGCCCTTGGAGCCTGCACGGAGTGAGCAGGTCCAGCTCTGGAGCTCAGGAGCCTGGAGCAGCCCTGTAGGAACATCTGGCTCTGCCCTGCTCTGCTGCCTGCCAGGGAAGCTCTCGGTGCCCCTGGGAGCTGCTGCTGTTCCCAATCAGTGTTTCTCCTTGTAGCTGTGGTTGTTCACAGGTTTGCTCCGTGCCCTGCACTGCTGCTGCAGCCTCCCCTGACAGCTGTTGGGGTTKGGGGATTGCCTGGTGGTGCTGCCACGGGGAGCAGATGATGAGGAGCTCCCCAGCCACCCATCCTGGCTTCTCTCCCACTCCCATTTTGTTTGCAGTGTCAAACAGAGTCTGAGCAGCTGACACTGGAGCACACATTTCACTCTGTACATTCAGCAGTTGTCACTTGCACGCAGAGTCTAGGGTGTGCCACGTCAGAGCTGGGATTTCACATTTCCAGATTCCYTTTTTTCAAATTTTAACTTCCATTACTTGCCATTGGTGGACAGGGAMTACAGAGTGCAGTCCTTCCAATTCCACGGATGCAGAATTTATTTGCCAGACATTTGGAATTAATAATGAAAGCACATAGTTTATTTTGTTCTGTGTCATATCAACCTGAAAAGCCATTTTCCCCATGTAAGATTTACAAAATATGGCCTGCAGCTATGCTGWTTTTTTTTTAACACTTTTAGTAACACATGCTTGATAATTGCATCCACAGCCCATTTTTAAATTAAGACTTAGACAGGAGGAAGAGCCAACAAAAAGAGGTAACAGCAGGTTTAAGAGCTGTTAAATGTTCACCCCTCCTCTGTCATCTTCACTTGTGATACCCTGGAACAGTAGAAGCACTCAACTTTCAAAATGTGGAATTTATATGTAAAGGAAAATAAATATTTGTATTKTACACTGAACAAGTCTCAACACCCATTGCTTTCTACCCTAATTCACCATTTGCAAAGAAAGGATTATTTGACCAGGGCATTACACTGGGCTCAAACAGTGAGGTGACAGTGCTGTGTCTCATCAGTATCAATGCTTCCCTGAAATTTGCCTGCAAAACCAAAATTCAGCTTGGCTAGTAGAAATACATGGAGGTTAGACAGAGAAATACAGGAACAAATATTTGGAAGATAAATAAGCCCATTTGGATATCTCCTTTTTAATGGCTGGGGTGAGAGGTGGGCAACCAATTTCCTGTTTACATTTATGCCTTAATGACTTAGGATGTCTTAACTGAATTTTTATGCATGAAAATTAGATATAATTTAAAAAATATATATAAATTTTTTAAAAAAATTATATATAATTAAAAAAAAAAAAAACTGAATTGTGGCACTGTTTTGTGATTATATTTTTTGTTGTGATTCATTATTTAGTTAAACTATTGAAGATCCTTAGATCTGAGCTTTGGTTTTGTCTACATGCATTGTCTGAACTCCTGCATCCTACCAAGGAGAAAATTTCCAGTTTAGATTTGTAAATTTGCTCAGTTGTTCATCTTTGCTAAACTGGGAAGACACATCAGGGRAGGTTCTTCACTTCTGGGGAGCTCTTGTAAGAGAGAACAGTCTCATACCTGCCCTGGGTTGCCAGAATCATCCACAGGAATTATTTTTATGTATTCATCTAGGCCAAAAAATGTGTTTTTCTGGGGAGTGCAGTTGGTAGCCACATACATAATCCCTCATTCATTTGTGTCAGCATGACCAGGTAAGAATTTAACCACTTGCTAGGAGATTTGAGGTTGCCTGGCTTTGCTTACTAACAGGAACATTCCTTTCCAGGCAGGAAATGTGGAGCTACTTAATTACAGCTAAATACAGCCAAGTAATCAGTATCAATTCCTGCTGCAACTCCATGAATTTCAGCGAAACTTTCTCAATAACTTTTTYCCCCCCCTCCCTCTTTGCTATGATGATGGTTTCATGAGTCTGTTTGGACATCTGTATTTATATTGCACACGTATAAATTCAGTGCCAGCACAAAGGAAGGACGATTGCTCTTCCCTCTGAATGGTGAAGTTACAATTGCTTCCTCAGAAATACTCTCTTGTAGAGAACAGCGTGTGTATGGGTATTTATACCTATTTTTAGCAACATGTGGGCTTTTAAAAGTGTTTCAAGGAATTTGGTGCATTTCTTAACAATAAATTCTTACCACCTAGAATAAAAAAAAAAAAAAAAAAGCCCGAGGCTGAGAGCTGCAGAAGTAACCTCGTATTGAGTGCTCCGGATTAGGGAGGTGTCACACAGGTTTTTATCTCTTGGATTTCACGAAAATCTTAAAAAACCCTGCACCACGAGGAAGCTTTCAGTTCCCCACTTGAGAGCTTGTTGCAGCTGTCACCTCCCCGAAGACAAATTCACCCTAAGGCAGAGGGGATTTCACTGCTGTGTTTGAACAGAGAATGGATTTACAGAGCACCCTCTTAACACCTTCCTCAAGCGTGTTACAAAACAACATCTCCTGTAGCAGCGTTATTGTTCAGTCAGGTGTTGCTGGTGTCARATGGCTGGCCAGCTGCTTTAATAAGTGAAAATATTAATTAGTTTTGATGAKGAGGTGGAAAACGTGGCCAGCTGTGGATTCTCCTCTGTTTGCGAGGATGTTGGGTTACGTAGCATGTATTTTTTAGGCTCTAAACCCCTCTAGTAGTAATTTGGTGATGTTTTGCTCGGCTCATCTTTGAGTACTTCCTGCAGGGTCCAGGTAACACAAACTATTCCTGGGCACTGGCACAATCTCAGATTCACAGGATGGCTGGAGTTGGAAGGGACTCAAGAGCCCACCCAGTG
>JACDOX010000334.1:553580-565466 GCA_014549065.1 Cardinalis cardinalis
TCTTCCTCTGAAGATCCAGGGGAAGGAGAGGCAGCTGCTGTTCCTCTGGGCAATCCCGTGGAGGAGCCGTGCTGGTGCCTCAGAACCTCTGGATTCTATCCGGGTAGGAATGCTTGGCTCCTCCCTCTGGGCTCCCATCTCCCARTGGGATGCTGTAGTTCTTATCAGCCATGCAGGGACATTCAGTGGCTGTTATCAGCAATGTCCCCTCCCAGGGAGGWGTGAGTGTGGTCACTCAGAGAGAGAGATAAGGCAAAMTGCCCTCTTGACAAAAGACAATGGCCATACAGATGGCAATGGAAAACRACTTGCACTGAAATCTTCAACAGCCATGGATTTCAGACAGGTGGATCCCACGGATGGGTTGAGGGGAGGGTTTGGTCTTCTCAGGAAAGGYTGTCACCTTCCATGTGCAGTTTACACATTTGTGCCTTGCCTTGTGATGTTTTTTGGGCTACCTAAAAACAGGGGCCAGACAAAATTAATAAAATAATAAGTGGCTATCTTTACTGAAGGGGCTTCAGGTACATTTTGGACAGACAAATCCCTCCCTCAGAGGCTGCACCAAAAATGAACAGCAGGTGACAAGTTTTTTATACTCTTATAATTTTGGTCCATTTGCATATTGGGAGGTTAATCTCCAATTCCAGCTTCAGCTAATGAAGGCATTTACCCCAAGTTTGCCCTCCCAACTCCTTTTTGTTTGCATTTCTGGCCCTGAGGCAGTGAGGTGCCCTTGGTTGCCAGGCCTGGAGAGGAATTGCTGTGTCTGCCCAAAATGGGACAGCAGCAGCTGACACTGAATGGGGAGTTCAGAGTGATACACTAAAGAGCTGCAGGATCACAAATACATGAAAAATATAAAAACTAAAATCCCAAAGCATCACATGGAGCACAAAATAGAAACTAAGACTTTTGCTGTCCAAGGAAATTAAAGGCTGTTCTTTGTAGTCTTTCTGCTTGTGTTCCCTCTAGTGGTGGGTGAATTTGATTTCTTGTCATGACATCGTTTGGAGCTGAGCTCTCACACTCAGCACCAATAACAGCACCACACAAACAGGCATGGGATTCATCTCACTTCACTTTCAGTGCCTACGGGAATTTTAACCTTGTGCCCTGATTATAGTCACCCCAGGCTGCCTCTAAAGCCACTGGATAATTCCCCTGACCCATCTTAAGCCCTTATTTTAGGACGAGATTAATAATCTTCTGAAAGTGCCAATTCTTCTGCGTTTGGCAAGGAGGGAGCCTAAAAAGGCAGGACTAGAGYGCCTTGCATTTAGATACCTGAGTCAGGGCTGAGGAGGAGCTGAAAAAGGAATGGAAAAACCTTTTGTCACCGTGTGAAAAATGTCCATGGACTGATTTAGTGGAGCAGAGTGCTAAAATCCATATTAGAACTGAAGCCAGGAATAAAACCTGTTGGTGTTTTCCATAACTGGGTGCAGCTTTCTGTAGTTTCTGYAGCTTTGCTGCCACATGCCACCCATGTGGAGCTGGTGAGAAAAATCTTGTCCTAGGGCAGGCACTTGAGAATATTTCCTGGTTTGTCACGTTGGAGTTTGTGCATTCTGAAGCAAAAACTCTGGGGACTCTCAGCCAGTGATGCTGGAGATGCACAGTTATCATGAAAGGTAATGCCATGCCTGCAATTAAATATTGCTGAGCCACCAAGAGTGAGCTGTTTGAAACACAGCTGSAAATCCTTTGGGCAGCAGGGTGGAGGGGATTAGAAGAGCTGGCAGTTTCAGGAGACTGACCTGGATAAACTCTGAGCATTAGCTCCAGCTATCAGTGGGATTCACAAATTTGTGCAGGTCTCAAGTCAGAGGTTCTCACTGCCATCAGGAGCAAATTAATGAAACACAAATTAATGAAACACCAGTGCTTTGTTTAACATGTTCCCTCTTGTCCTCCCTGTAGATCCAAGGTTTTAACATCCAAGAAGGGCATTTTTCCTACGCCAGGGACTGTGCATCCTTCTTCTCCCCAGCAATCCTGATGGGCTTGGTGATGTCCCTGATCCTGCTGCTGGTCCTGGCCTATGCTCTGCACATGCTCATCCACCTGAAATCCCTGGACAGGCACTATGAGTGCAAAGCTCCTCCTGCCTATTTTGCACAGATGAAGGACAGTGACATGGGAGATGAGAAGGAGCCCCTGAGAAACACTGGAAACGAGTCCTATGAACTCAGGAACCAGCAGTTTGGCAAAATCTATATTTAGCAGTGTCTCAGTGAAACAAGAAGTGTTTTCTTCTTCTGTATGTAGTCTGTGCAGATTTTTTCACCAGCTGATGAAAGGAAAAGTAGGTAGCAGATTGTTTTAGCCAGTAATTCACTGGTAATCACTTGAAGATGCCTTGGGAATGAAGGGGAGAACAAAAAAATTCCATTGTGAGTTAGAGATATTCGTGTTGTGGGACTTTATTCCTGTAGCAAAAAGCCAAAATAGAGGCATAGCTCTTCATGCASCTTACCAAGTCTTGAAGAGAGAATCTGTAATGGGCACTTTGAAATTAAATAAAAGTTTAAAAAAAAAACCCAAACCAAACTCTTTGCTTGTTCTTTCAGAAGGCAAAATTTTCCTTCATTTTATATTTTGCTCTGTGTCCTGACAAAACAGCACCAGTTAATTTCTCAGGATGTACTTTCATTCTATTTCCCAACTCACACCCCCTCCTTTTTGGCCCCATAAACTCATTTTCCCACCCTGGTATCTTCAGGGCCACTTAGGGTGTGTTTTTATCCGCTGCACAGATGAAATGGTGGCTGCAGGGCAGCAGCATCCTGGTGCTTTCCTGTGCCTGAGCTGGAGGTTTGTCCCAAGATCTGATGGGAAAACACCAGRCATCTGCTCACAGAGGCTGACCCCATGGCTCAGCTCTGTGCCAGGAGATGGATTAGCAGCATTATGTGCTGTAATTCCAGGTAAATTTATTTTCTACCAAATCCCATCAGTCTYCCTCGGGACTTCTACCTGAATGGAGAATGCCAGATGGAAAATATAAATAACAGATAAATATAAATAAACAAATAGAAACAAACAGAGAGGTGGAAGGTGCCAGCAAGCAGTGCAAAGGATACTGTGCTGTGATTTTCACTGCTGCTTCTGGGAGTTTAGGATATTTATTCCCTCCCACTCATCCTTTCTTCTGTCAGGGGCAAAGTTTGGGAACTCCAAATTAGCCATAATTTGGCCCTGATTCCTAGCAAGTAAGAACACAGCAATGTTCTCATCACTGTAGTGCTTTTATGTTACAAATATTGGGAACTACAGCATGATAGAAAATCAATCAAAACCAGATTTGCAAGCAAAGGGCTGCTTAAATTTTAGATYACAGGATTAATTGGTTGTTTGAAGCCTTTGCAAATGGTGCTGCAGTGGTCTTTAAACACCTTGAGAGATGTCCACATGTATTCTGTTTATTAGTGCAGGTGACACACAGASTGGATGTGGAGTCCTGAGAGATTACTTCATCTAGGAAAGCACTTCAGAGAGAAAAAAATATATCTTTGACACAAAACCAGGTGTAATAGACAAGCTTTGGAGGACTTGCCAAGGCTGCCTGTGGCCAGCTGCTGCCAAACTTTTATCTGTCCCATGAAGGAAGCAAGCAAWAGCAGGAATGTCTGAGTGGGGCTGGCGGGAGAAGGTGACAATTAAACCCTGCCCAGGCTGGTCCCCTGTGAAAAACRCCAGTCACCTGTTTWGAAAATTTTAAAAGTTTAATAGTAATAAAATGGTTATAAAAATAGTAATAMAATTRGWGTAATAATGATTTGGACAGTTTGGATTAGGACRATATGAGAMAATAAAAACAAASAGTTATGGACAGTCYGGGTACCTTTTCTGGRCAAAATWAGCCCAAAAAAGGACCCACRTTRACAGAKRATTAACCCTTAAAARCARCAGCCTGTTGCATATTCATACASCTCATCCATGATGCAGAAATTCCATTCAAACACAGGATTCTGGCTGGGCACTGTCAGCTTCTTCCTCTGAATCCTGACGGCGTCTCCAGGGCTGAGCAAGGCAGAAGAAGTTCATTTCTCCTGATAATGGAGCAATAAATTCTCTTTCTCTGAAAGATTCGGGGGTCCTGTGGCTGCTATCTCAATGCCACTGAGAAAAAAAGTAGAAAAAAAATATCCTACATAGCAAAGTTTCTATTTTAACATTATCTTATAACCTACAACTAAATTTAACACAGTACTTAAAAAAGTTAATACAGCCTAGCTTTCTAACACAACRCATATAATATTCATTTTCATATTTGCTAAAAGCCAACATAAACCACGCATTTTTCACATTCCCTGTCCTGCATGCAGAGCTGGCTGATGCTGGGCACAGCTCAGAGTGCCAGGGCCATGCAGGAGATGTTCCTTGTGCTCTGGAGAGCTGGGCTGTTGTCCTGGATTGCCAAGSAAATTGTGTTCTATTGGCCATCTGTAGGGCAGCTGCCTCCTGTTCAGTGGGCAGCTTTCCTTATCTCTTCCTCAACTGGGGAGACACCTGCTGATAACAGCCATTGAATGTCCCTGCATGGCTGATAAGAACTACAGCATCCCATTGGGAGATGGGAGCCCAGAGGGAGGAGCCAAGCATTCCTACCCGGATAGAATCCAGAGGTTCTGAGGCACCAGCACGGCTCCTCCACGGGATTGCCCAGAGGAACAGCAGCTGCCTCTCCTTCCCCTGGATCTTCAGAGGAAGAACACATCCTTCTCTACAGATCCCCCTGCTCCAACAGAGCCACCCAATGGGATTTCTACAGGATCCCTGCTCTAACAGAACCACCCCTGACACTGCAGGAGGGCTGAGCCACAATTCCAGTGGGATTTCTACAGGATCCCTGCTCTAACAGAACCACCCCTGACACTGCAGGGGGATTTTCCAATTGGGCTGCTGCCAGCACCCTGACCCACGGGTGTCAGGTTGGGCTCTGACTCTGGCAGTGTTGTTCCAGTGCACTGCATTGTTTATTTTATCCTTTATTTTTTCTCTATTAAAGAACTGTTATTTCCTGCTCCCATATCTTTGCCTGAGAGCCCCTTAATTTAAAATTTATAGCAATTTGGAAAAGGGAGGGGTTTTACATTYTCCATTTCAGGGGAGGCTCCTGCCTTCCTCGGCAGACTCCTGKCTTTCCAAACCAAGCCAGCTGTCCTGCCTGGGGCTGAGGGAATAAAAGCTGGCCCTGCTCAGAGGCAGCCTGAGAAATCCACTGAGAGTCCCTGGTGTGAGATCCTCACTCTGCTGAGCTGCCCTTCCCAAGCTCTGGGCTTCTTGAGGCACAGGGCAGCCTCTTCCTCCCACAGGGGTCATTCCTCCTCCTGGCTGGTGTCTGACGGTGCTGCCAGGATAAATCTGACCTGAAARTTCATTTCCTTGGTTTAAATGGGCAAATCAACACCTTTGCTGTGAGAGGCCGTACAAGACTGAGATGGGGAATGAGGGAATTTCCCTCTGGTCCTGTCCCTCCCTCCTCATCCCCTTTTCCAGCCCAGCTGTGCTCCCTTTGCTTTTCCCTGGTTTTCAGGGYGGATATCTGCTGGCTGAGTGCTCGAGGTGCTCAGCACTGCAAATCTCCAGCATGAGCCAGGGCAGATTTTTTGGTGCAGAATTTCAAGGTTTGTGTGTGTGTGCCCCTCTTAGCACCTCCCGAACAAGACACAATAATTACTGCCCGATAACTTAAAAGGAAAACTTTGGAAATAAAAGAAAATGCAGAGAAAAATTAAAAAAAAAAAAAAAAAGAAAAAAAGTCTTTCACCTTTTTTTTACAGCTGTCTTTATCAGCTTTATCTAAACCATGGCATGACGGGGTTGTCCTGGGGAAAGGAATACACATAGTATTTATCTCTGCTGTGATTTTCTGTGTTGCAGCTCTGCCTGGCAGTGGCAGGCAATTCTCCTCTGCCCAGTACCCCCTGTGCCATCACAGTTCCACKCAAATGAACAGAAGGATTTAGAAAGGATAAATACAGTAATTGAATTAGACAGGAAATACATTGTTGGTCACAGCACTGGAGGGATGAGCCATATATTTGTAAAGAGTTAATGATGCTTTGGTGGAAAATACACCAAAAAATCATCTTAATTGTAGTTTGTGTCTCGTGGTGCCACGTATAAAAGCAAGCAACCACGGCTGAGAAGCACAAAAATTTGTATTCTTACATTTCCAGTGCATGTGAGCCAAACGMTCCTTATCAAATGCACATTTTGGAACAACAGAAACATTCCACTGCCTTGGTCCTTGAGCAGGAAAATTCAAGCTAAAAATGTTTGTGTGCCACAGAAATAAGATGCAGTGGCACTAAACAGACTAGATTATTAWACACAAGCTTTTTTCCACATGCATAATTCCATTTCTGCATGAGAACACCTCAGGCTTTCCAACGTGTGTGTGTTCACTCACACAAAAACCTGACAGCATCTTTTCAACACGGATTCAGTGTTCCAAATTCAGGGTCCCATCCACTCCCACTCAGAGCTGAAAGGAAAAGTCTCACTTCCTTTAACTCAAACAGGATAAATTTCACAGACTGTGATAAGGCTGGAYTGAACAAATGAAAACCTTTTTTCTTCACACTTTTCATGTGCAGTAGTTAAAATGTTGTGTAATTTCCCCTCGCCCCAATATTTGGCAATTTCACATCGGCAGGAAACTGGRTTTTCAGGCAGCACATTAAGCACTGTTGCTTGAACTGAAGTGGTGGAGTTTTGGCTTAGCATTAATTAAAAATGCACAAGGAATAATCAGAGCCATTGCCACTGTGAAGGCAGGGAGACAAACCATGAGCCCACCAAGTAGCACTGAGCTCCAGGGAGACAGAATAAATAGATTTATTTATTTCCTTCGAGGTTTTTAAATGGTGGCATTTCACTCTCATCCTTGAAGCACTGCTTCTTGCCACAGCAGCTTTGGTATTCCTGCTGTTTTCCTTTTAAATCAAGGATTTCCAAAAAGCTGGGTGCCACCTCTCATTTCAGAAGGTTTCCCCAGGGGCTCTGAGGGCATTTTCAGGGTGGGTCTGTTCTCCACCRTTACTGAACACCCCCTGAGGTGTCCTCCACCTCCAGAAAGCCTTGTGGCTGGCATTGAACTGCTGTGTGACCGGCCTGAAATCTGATTTAATGGCTCCCAGGTCACYCCTTAACTTGTTCCCTATAACAATACAGTAAATCAAGGCAAAATTTGAYGTTACAGGGCGAAACCTGTATGAAACCAGAAGAACGTGCTCAATTTTATATATACATAAAAATATATATCTATATTAAGTATATATATATTTGCACTTTTTTTTCCCCCTTCAAGCTGATAACTTACCATAAGTCAGAAATTTGCAATTTGTTTCTTCTGAGTCAGTAATGTAAATTTGCTCATGACTCACACTATTATTATAACTTATTATTATAAATATATATAGTTATAATTTMTTATTGTAAAGAGTTTCAGTTCCTAAAAATTTTGGAGCAGCCCTCCTGAACATTTTGCAGCTCTGAGTGCTTTTTCTGGGAGAGTTCCTTGGTTCTGGTGCATCAGCATGCTCTGTGTTACCTGCCTAAATATCTTAATTGGTTATTGCAAAAGATTGCAGGTGTGTGATATAACTGCTTGGGAATATGAAGGGATTTTCACTTGGGATGGAAGCTGGAAAAGGAGGTTTTCCAGCTGAATGAATCAACATTTTTGTTTGGCCCCATAATGTCCCTTACACCATTGAGCTGCCTCTCAGGTGTCCTGGAGCCAGTCTGCAGCTCTTCTGCTATTTCTACATGTCTGCAGTGGAAAGAATTCATTATCATTAAAAAAAAACCAGAAAACAAAAAACAATAATAAACCTCCAAAAAAACCCCCCAAAACAAAAAACAACCCCAAACCAAAACCACACACAAAAAACCCCAAATCTGAGTTTTTCAGCTCTGGTTTCCCATTGTTTTCCTCAAGCTAAAGCTGGTCTTTCCAGTGAAAAGGAATTTTCAGCATTTTGTCTTATCAACAATGAGCAGGTTTTTCACTGCCAGCTGCAGCTTTCTGTCACTCAAAATATCAATCAAGGCTCTTCAAGAGGCTGAAAAGCTCTGTTCCAGTTGCTCCATAACTGCACAGATGTGGGGCCTCGAGAGAAAGGGACATTTTTACCTTCACTCATGGAAAAAAAACCCCACATTCAACCCCTCTGCAAACACAGCCTGTGACATGGAGCGTGGGGTCGTGACAAATCCTGCCCCTGATCAGCAAAAGGGACTTGGTGGAAATCCCTGAACCTGTTCCCAARTAAGCTCATCCTCAGCACTAATGTTCTTCCTTTTCAGATCTGTCCCAATTGGCTCGAGGTGCAGCACAAGGGAAAAAAATCCTAAAATCCCTTTTGTATCAGGGCTGTTGCCCTTGGTGCCACCTGGGGATTTTTAAGGGTTGGAATGGTTTGCACMAACACAGTTACAGTGAAGGTCATGGTGTGCCAAGGTCCCTTGGGATTGCTGTCCCCAGGGTGTGCCATTCCAGCCCCTGGAACTTTGCAAAACTCTGCAGGGAAAATCAAAAAGGTGCAGAATTACACATCCAATCTTGCTGCAGGGCTGGGAAGATTCATGGGTCRGCAGCAGAGGGGAAATGGCAGTGCAAACCTCTCCAAAGGCAGATCCTCCATGTCATTGAAGTGATCAGGAAATCTTCAGTYCTCCTGAAAATCTGCTTAGTGAATTACACAAATCCCTGGTGGCAATTGGTGTGGAAGTAGCTGGGGCATCATTCCCCAGAACTGCCTGAGTATGTTGGGTTCTGTTCCTCCGAAGACATTTCTAGGCCACAATATTTTACAATATTTTCTTTTTGTTCTCCTTTGTTCTGCAGAACAAATTTTAGGGGGAGCTTTCACTTTATGGGCAAGATGTGCAGGATCCAGGCTTGACACTGGCACCTCACAAATTTCTCTTTTGTCCTTCCAAACTCTGAAGTGACTTGCAATTGTTAGAGGTTTGTTGGGGTTTTTTGGTGGTCCTTTAGGAGGCCTGAATTATTCTAATAACRCCTGAATTATTCTGAATTAATAAAATCTCACTGCTTCCCAGGACACACTGGGAAGAACAGCTGGGAATTTTGAAGGAAATGCAGGTAATAATTGAAAGATGAATTATGGAGAATTAAATCCCCAYAAGCAGAACACACCTAGCCTTAAAGAGGAGCTTTGCTTGGTTGTAATTAACTCCTTGCTCTGCTGAATGAGTTACATATATTTATTTACTTGATTGAAATAAAGAGTAATGTTTATAACTTCTGTTGTTGTTCAACCCAACCAGAAATGCCATTCTGTCTTTCTATATGTAGATATATGCTATTCTGTCTATCTATATATAGATATAAAATTCAGTTYATTCTATTAATCTTTGAGTATAAATGTGTGATGGTTCTTTATTTCAGGTTTACAAAACCCAGTAGAACCAACYCCAAACATTAACCTGCAGGAAATTTTGTGCTAGAAGTGTTTGCCTCATATTCTCTGTAACAGTAAAAATTTTTTTGAGGAGATGTCAAATGCTGATTTATTAAGGACAGCAGCAGCWGTTGCTTGACAAGCCTGAGTCACAGTTCAGAGCTCATTAGAGCAGCAACATTTCACTGTATCATTGTCTTTATGTAAATTTGAGRAAAAGATGCTCAGGCCCTCAGCTGGTGTGTTGGTGACACACAGGGCTGCTGACACCCTTCCCTCTGCTGSTTTCTGCTTCTGCCCTTATCACACCACTCCCTGATGCCTCAGGTTTTGGCTTTYCTRTTTTTCAGACTCTGTGCTGCTTTAGTGTGTAATTCTGAGCTTCACATGAGGGGATGCTGAGCTCTGTGCACAGAGCAGGGAGACAAAACAATTCCYGCTCCAGCTGGGCACCAAGGACAAATGATCCAAAYCTCAGCCCMRGAGCACAAACMCCGTGGGCTGGAGAGAGAAAAACAAGCAGGGTGGGACTGCAGGGGCTAAAGCTGGAATGGGACAATGAACTGCATTAAAAAAACAGCAAAAAGAAGTGTAAGACCCTGGGACCTGTTGTCCGTTTTTCTGTGGCCATTTTGGGTTGTGCTGCCCAAGGTGGATCCCTTGAGGCCTCTCAATAAATCCCTGCTTTATTCTTTAGCTCTGTCTGGCCTCTGTTCCAGCTCAGCCTTCACAAGGCATCATCCTGCCTGGCCTCCTCCGTGGCTGCTCACCAGTTACACCCCAGTTACACACCAATTACACACCAATTACACCCCAGTTACACACCAGCATCAGCTGTGGGGCACCACCTCACAGCACAGCAAGGGATTCTCCCTCCTCTTCCTCCTGCTTTTGCCTCTCTTTCTTTTCCTCCTGAGAGGAATGGGGGATTTGTCTTTCCAGACAAGCTGTGGGTCTGCTGGTGGGTAAAACCAGCACTGGGAGAGGAAAGAAACAATGGGAAAGATTCCACTGATTGATGAATACAAAATGATATTTGCCTTTACAAATAAACTTTGGGTTTGCTGAGAAATGAAATTAGACACTGAAAGTTGAAAGAAACAATGGGGAAGAAAAACCCCTGAGTTCCATAAGAATTAAAAATGAAAAGGGAGGGTTGTACATTAGAGGGAAATCTCTGGGATCAGGTGTTCTGGGAAGGCTGAACCTCTCAAGTGCCTCAGAAATGGGGAAAGAGAGAAGGGAAATGTGGCTGGGAAATTGGGATAAAAAGGAGGCTGCGTCCTCCAAAAATGTGAGAGACCCCAGGGGATGCCCCATGGCCTCTGCCTTGATTGSAGTAAAGTCAAAGGGCTCCTCTGCCTCCTTTTTGGACATGAACCTCTGCTGTTTGTGGGTTGATTTTCCTGACAGTCCCAACCTCTCCTGAACTCTGAGTGGCTTTACCCTTGACAAGCCTGCCCTCCTGCAGGTTTATTCATTCCCGGGGGTCTGAGCTTCCCCTGCTGGCTCCCTGTGGCTGTCAGATGTGATTTCCCCTGGTGCTGATGTGAGGCACGGGGGCAGCCACCAGCCCCAGGCTCTTCTTCCTCTTCCAGGTGAGGCTCAGGTCATGGCTGTGATGAGCCTTGCCAGGCTGGGGAAGGCAATTCATTTAATAAAGCAATGCAGATGCTTGGGGAGAGGGCAGCTCCCCTATAGTCCCAGCTGGATCACAATTAAAGGTGTGGTAAATGTTTTTTTTTTTCCTCCTGACATCCTGAAAGCCTCGTGGCAGATGATTGTGTCTCACTGTAGAGGAGGCTGTTGTGTGGCAGAAAGGGTCTGGAGTGTGGCAGTGGAAACTGCCCACTACCTGGGGAGGGCCAAACACATGAGGGGAACTTTAAATTCACCAGGAATATTTACCATGCAAATCCAAACAGGAGGAGGAAACACCAGAGCAACAGGAATTTTATTCAAAGATGCCAAAACAGCCAAACAAGGTTTTTTTTTTAGGGTTTTTTTAAAATTTTCTCAGCTAAACCCTTTAATCTAAGGAGATGGGGTCCCTCTGCAGGGTTGTATCTCTCAGAGAAGTCAGCTGAATTTATTTGTGCCTTGCAMAAGTGTAGCTCAGGGTGGCACAAGGGGTGCAGAGGGATGGGGCTGCTCTGCCTGGCCTCACCTGCAGGAACTGGTGTTGGTGATGATGAGAGGGACAGGGAGACTGTGAGATGGTCAAAAGAATAYAAACTTATTGTGGGCCACCCAAAYGTWTTTTAGGGAGGCTAGTAATGTTTCCCAACAATGAGTGGGTTAATCACCACATAAAAACCACATTTTACAACACCTCTTGCTTGCAGAACTGTTGATGTAATTTTCTTTTCTGATTTAATTCCTGATTTAAGTCCTGATTTAACCTTCAGCTAAGTCTTGATGTAATCCTCAAAGTTCTGTTTGC
>JACDOX010000334.1:577419-589301 GCA_014549065.1 Cardinalis cardinalis
TCCTTTCATCCATGCCCAAAGAAACTTCAGAAATTACAAAGGGACAGATGTAATTTCACAGAAACATAAACTCACAGCTTAAATCACCAAATTGCACCACCAGCTGCACCAATTTTAGAATCTTGTTGCCCCTTTGCATCAGTGAGTTGCACCAGCAGATTCAAAGGGTTCCATGAGAGAATATTTGGCTGAAATAGACAYAATTCAACGTGCAAATTCAGCATCATATTTTTCACTTCACTCTGGAATACCCTGAATGCTTTACCTGGTTCCAGTCACAGGTGTGGTTTGCTTGCTTGTTTTTGTCTGTGTTATTTGTGCAACTGGTGAAGGAAACTTTGGGCAGATTCATCAGCAGWTTCACCTTTTTCTTTTTGTTCACCAGTGACAGCACTGCATGGATAAAAACATAAATATTTCCCAGTTCTGGGYTCTAGTACTACCATGCTGACAGAAGTATTTGCCTTTTTTTTGTTCTTTTAGAGATAAAGAAGCTATTGTTATATGCATAGAGGGAAGCCAAAAAAAAAAAAAAAGGTCTTGTTAAAATTAGTATTTTTCTCAGACTAAGAATTCTGGATTGTATTTATTCAGCACCTCAAAACAAAGCAAACAGCCCCACAACAAAAAAACCAAAAAACCACCCTCAAAAAGCAAAAAAAAACCCAAACAAAAAACCCCAAAAACAACAACAACAAAAAAAACCCAACCCCAAAAAACGACCAAATCACAAAAATCAACCCAAAAAAAAGCAGAAAGCAGAAAGGATTCTAGGTAAAGCCTGCATGAAAATCACTTTWGATGAAGGATAAGATCTGACAAGTGAACCAGGTCAAGCAGCACACATTATCTCTTCTGAGGTCTTCTGAGTCATGCTTTTAATTTAATCCTAGCTCTGTTTAAAGGTCATTTTTTGATTTTTTTTTTGTTTGTTTTTGGTTTTGTTTTGTTTAGGAATATCTGATGAGCGTTGAAAAAGTAGTAATTTGCTTTGCAAAAAAGTACTCGACAAAACACAAGGTCTCCTTCATTTGCTCATACTTACAAAAGTTTCACTTTTTTGACATATGTTGTTACAGATGTATAATCTGATTGTTTATTTTATAATAAAAGAAGCAAGAAGGTGGGGAAATTATTGRTGATTTCACACATTTGTTACTGTGAAGGAGTGGACAGGTGCTGACCCTCTTCTTCCACTGGTMATTTCCTGAAGCAGAAATGKTGGTGGGCTAAAAACCAGTATGGTYTTTGGGTTTAAATCTGCACTTATTTGAAGTCCACTCAAGTTAAGGTAGGTTTGAGTTCCAAGCATTGTGCTGGGCAGGGGTCTGCACCCAAGTGAAGGCAACACGTTTTTATAAATCAATTATTTGGTTTATACATAGACGCACGTTGATAGTACCATCCTTCTCTCCAATCTGGGTAATTCTGTCCTTCTTAAAAATGGCTTTGAGTGTTTGATTCAGGGAAACTCAGCGAAAACAAGGCTGGTCACTGGCTCAGAACCAAAATCCTGGCACTTTCAGCTCAGCCCCTGGTGCAGCCCCTCTCTGGCTGCACGGGCGAGTGAAAAGCACCGTGATCAGAAAGCTGTAAACCATTCCTGCTGCCTCAATTTTGGCATGRGATGGCTGAAGGGTTTGTGATTTTACAATGAGACCTTCATCTCAGGCTGGTTAAAAGTCGGGGAAGCGGGGGGAAAGAGGAGGAGAGGAAATTGTGGTTCCAAGTTCACCTGCGAGCGCGACCCCGGCGCTGTCTGCATCCGGGTTCTAATTAGACAATATTCCTGGTCTAGACTGCAGCCCTGATTAAAACCAGACCTGACGCTCTCGTTTGAAGGAAAATTGAGTTAGCCTTTATTAACTTGCAGTTATTAACTCCACGAGGTACAAAGGAATCATTCAGCTGGAGCTATTTTTGGGTTTTGAGCCGTAAACTCTTTCCAAGACCAAGCTGTACGTGGCACAGCGTGGCCAGCGTGGCTGTTTCCTCACTAAGCATTTCATTAGGAGCCTGCCCCMAGACAGAAATGACTGTGGCCACCTAGGACTCGCCACAAGAAGCTCTTTTCTCCAGCCATTGAAGCCCAGCATGGTTTGGGGGGTGGCTCACTGCCCATGGTGGCCACTGGGGATGTGCTTGGGCCACTATCACCGGCTGGGGTCTGTGTMCAAATCCCARACAGGACAGGGCTGCTGGGAACTGCCTKGAGCTGTTTGRTTCTCCACCATCAGCCTCACTCCATGGCTGTGACAATGGGGAGATGCCAGCAGCTCACACCCCAGGCAGCAGACACAGAACTCAATGTCACAACTCACTTKAKCAGCTTCTTGRCCAATCCCACAAAGCAGAAGCACACTGACAGTATTTCTATCTGTATAGTATATATTCTATATTGACAGCAGTTCCATCCAACCACTACAAGCACAGTACCTTTGGTTAAACAATGCTTGCTTATTTCAAATGCAATACCTGCTTGTGAGCCTTCAAACACAATGCACAGAGCTCCATTATTAAGCTTAGAACTTCCTAATATGTCACTAGATAAACTTTTCTGTAGCTTAGAGAGTTATTCTAGACAAGCATTAATACACAGACCATTGCTCTATGTGTCCTTGCTTTTCTACAGTTTAAATAATTTTCCTGCTGACCAATCTCATGGCTGGTGCTTAGCTCCAATCCCAGTTCTGCTGTCTCTGGGGCTGCCTTTTGCAGCTTTCCCAAAATTTTTCTGATTCTGTGGATTCCTACAGGCCACCACGCTGAAGGATGCTCACAACAGTGGCACAGCCACCTCCTCCCCTCCTCTGCCCCCAAATGGTGCTTCTGGTTGGTCCTGAAAAAAAAAAGTTTTAAAAATTAGTGAGTGGATWGTGGCGTGTCAGTGGGTCAGAGCAGAGCCTGGGTGAAGACCAAGCAGCCTTTTCTAACCTTCTGGCCCAAAAAAATTATCAACAGACCAATACTGTTAAAGAGAAGCCACCRAATATTAGAGGTTGTTCAATGGTGAAGGGAGGCACCCTTGAGGAGGAGGACCCAGCTGATAACTGCAAATTCAGCTGAAGGTATAGCTGGAAAATGGTGACTGTCAGGAAAATCAACCCACCAACAGCAGAGGTTYATGTCCAAMAAGGAGRCRGAGGAGCCCTTTGACTTTACTCCAATCAAGGCAGAGGCCATGGGGCATCCCCTGGGGTCTCTCACATTTTTGGAGGACGCAGCCTCCTTTTTATCCCAATTTCCCAGCCACATTTCCCTTCTCTCTTTCCCCATTTCTGAGGCACTTGAGAGGTTCAGCCTTCCCAGAACACCTGATCCCAAAGACTTCCCCTAATGTACAACTCTCCCTCTTAATTTTTAATTCTTATGGAATTCAGGGGTTTTTCTTCCCCACTGTTTCTTTTACCTTTCAATGTCTAGTTTCATTTCTCATCCAACCCAAAGTTTATTTGTAAAAGCAAATATCATTTTCCATTCATCCATCAGTGGAATCCTTCCCAT
The DNA here is from genome assembly GCA_014549065.1 of Cardinalis cardinalis. Lineage (NCBI taxonomy): Eukaryota > Metazoa > Chordata > Aves > Passeriformes > Cardinalidae > Cardinalis > Cardinalis cardinalis. The sequence continues at coordinate 580,924 of JACDOX010000334.1, forward strand.
TGTTTCTTTCCTCTCCCAGTGCTGGTTTTACCCACCAGCAGACCCACAGCTTGTCTGGAAAGACAAATCCCCCATTCCTCTTGTGACCATTCTAAACATTTGTATTTCAAATAGTTGGTAAGCACATTCCCACAGCAGAACTCCACAAACCTCATGGAACCTAACAATCACAACTTTTCCCTTTTTTTTTGGTACCAAAGAGCTTAGGAACCTGAGCTGAAGTGCATCCAGCACCTGCTGGTGCTTTGGGAGGTTCTCTCCTCAGCTTGTTGTGGTTTTATCCATTGGCAGATGGACTCCAGGACCTTCTCCAGAAAACACTGAACTTTCAGCAGTGTGCAGACCTGATGGAAGGTTTATTTATTCTGCTTTGCTGTAAGAGTTTTAAATTTTTTTTATTCCTGCAGCAGAAAATTTCTTTCCATCAGGAGGGAGAAATCATCTCCCCATGCTGTTTTGTCCACCTGTTTTTGGCCCTTTAATTTAGTAGCTGCTAACAGGAGGAAATMTKTATTTCAAGGACCAAGCACTGGATATCTCTTTTTGCATTTGATTTAGAAGCCTGAGGGTTTTCGTGTCCTCTGGGCAGCTGAAGTTCATGGCACCCCTTTGAATTTGTAGCTTACTGAGGAGCTGATATCCCASGGGACCAGAGCTGCAGAATTCCATGAGGACATTCCTCTTTAGTCAGGGGAGGCTCAGGTTCGGCATGAGAGGTTCAGAGTAGATATCAGGAATTTGTTTTTTACCGAAAGAGTGTTCAGGCATTGGAATCAGGTGCCTGGGGAGGTGGTGTGGYGCTGGAACCCAGGACATTGCTCTGGCTGCCCTCAGAGCCTGGCAGGGCCTCAGAGGCCTGGGCACGGAGTCACAGACACCTGGGCCTTCGATTGTAACCCACGGAAACAACAATTACCAACTCTGTTACAAGCCACGAGGGTTTGAGTAGATGGGTAAATGTTAGTGAATTTATCCCAAGGTGAAAATGGAGAATTTTGGAGTGTTTAGAATGGGGGTTCAGGGGGCAAGATGGAGGAATCTTTCCTGGAGGCCTGTCCAGGCCTGTCCTGCCCTTCCTCCTGTTTCTTCTTGGCCTCCACCTTCTGCTGTGATGGTGGCACTTTTGGGTTGGTTTAAGGTAGAAGCTCACTGTCTAACATCGGTGATAGGTATTGGGAAGTTATGGTAAATAAAGTACATGTAGTTTTTAGTATAAAAAAAACACCACCCCTAGGACCGTCAGTGTGCCACAACCCGAATGTCGTGGGACAACCACAACCCTTATTTATAAGAATGTTATAAATAAGAGAAAATAACCTTGAAAAGCAAAACCGACGAATCTCGACTTCTTCTTCAGTCTCAGGGCTGGGAAAAAGAGACTTTCTGACAGCTGCGGGTCATCTCRACCACAGAAACCYGAGAGTGGGGCCATTGTCTGCAGRGGTGGCACTTGGGGACACGTTTTTGGGGTGGTTGTGGTGGTCCTGGGCTGACAGGAGATTGGGTGATCCTGAAGGTCTCTTCCAGCCTTGATGGTTCTGTGACTCTGTAAATATGGGGACATGTGCTTGCAAAGGAAAAAAACAAATGCCAGCCATTTTTGATATGTTTTCATTTTTTTTCCCTAATTAATACGTCTCACAGCTTTTTGCCACATCTCAAAAACATGCTGAGTTGTGARGGATTTAAATTTTCTAAAATTTGAATGATTTCACTTTCCTAATCAAGCAGGAGTTGCTTTCTTTTGCAAAGAGGAATGGACAGGGAAGAAATTCAAAATGATTATATATATTAAAAATTATTATATAGTTATATGTATTATAAAATATATATTTTTATATATTTATTTTATATAATATTATCTAACTATTCACTACACAGTTAGATTTTTCATGGGAAATACCTGCAGAGTCATTGTACTTTGGATAGATTTTGTGTCAGGGGGCAGAGTCTGATTTGAGCCTGGGATAGCAAGATCAGCTGGTGGGAGATTGCAGCAGGCTGGTCTTGTTTTTAAAGCACATAAACGACTACACAAAGGTAATAAATTGCACACAACCTTTATTCTCCTGAAAAAAAAAAAAAATTTTTTTGTGAAAAAATGATGGCATTGCCCAGTAGCAGACTGTGCTAATGGAAAACACTCGAAATCCATCAATATTGTTTAATCTGAGGCGTTTGTGTGGCAGAGCAAGTGTCAACACCTGCCTGGAGCCCCATTCCTCAGGGTGATTTTGGTGATGAGGAGATGCTCGGGTGAAATTCCTGCCAGGCTGAATCAGCACAGGGAAAGGGCTCTTGGCTCCTCTGAGTTCAGGGTGGCCGGAAAAATAAAAGAGGGAAAAGACCTCTCCTCTGGTGAGGGACTGTCCTGCTGATAAATCTTCTGCTGGACTCTTTACCTGGCCCCTCACTGGTAAGATCTGGCTATTAAAATTATTAGAGAGATGCCTCTGCCCCAATTAAGGTGCAAATGAGACCATATATTGAAATCAATAATATGGATTATTATTTAGCAGTAAATGTGAAGGTGAGGGTGAGATAAGAAAAAAGGTGTGTGGAGGAATGGTGGAAGAGAAAGAAAATGACAGAGAAACAGACCAAGTAGAAAAAATATCACCACTGCRTGGATTCTGCTGAAGTCCTGTTGATCCTCTTCCTCCAGCCCTCCTGGTGGCTGCAGACTGCATCCCTTGAGAGGTAGAGGGGAGAATCCAGGGAGCACAAGCTCTGCTCAAACAAATAAAAAAACCCAATAAAAAATAAAAAAATAAAATAAAATAAATTAAATAAAAATTAAAAAATTAAATAAAATAAAAAAGAAATAATAAATAAATACACAATAATAAAAAAATAAATAAAAACACCCCCACAAACCTGGGTTTGTGTTCAGCCAGGTTTGGGGAGAACACCCAGGGATCCCCCCAGGCTGGGGAGTTTCACACTGGACACTGGAGTGGCTGGGCCATGGGACACCTGGGTGATGGATGGTGCATCAGGGATGTTCCCTGAGTCCTTGACACCTTCTCAGGGGTTGCAGGTGTCTCSCAGGTCAGCCTCAGGTGTACCTGGGTCCATCATGGCCCATCAGAGSTGGAGCCCTTCATCCTACCTGGAATGGCCCCTTCCTTCAGAGAGGAGATTCTGCAGTCAGAGTGCAAGGAAGGGCTCTGCCATGATAAAATCAGCCCACCTTGAGTCTTATCAGCCTCTTYCCTTGCCTGGGAACCCAGTCTGGAACCCAGGTGCAGCACCTGGGAGCTGCTCTGTGCGTCACCAGCACAGCAGAGATTGTTTGAGCCATTGGCACCMCCAGTCCTGGCTTGCCCAGCCCTGGGTCCGGTGTTAGAGTCATTAATCAGAGCTCAAACTCTCCCATTCACATCCACACAGGTTGTCTCAGTTATTTTTTTTCCCCATGGTTCCAGCACTCCAGCTTGCCACCTGTCCCCTGAGACATCCCAAAATTTAGGGGCCCTTTCATTCTGCAGGTCAGAAAATGAGACAAAATCACAGAGCCCAAACTGCTGCAGGCTCCCACAGCTCAGCACCCTCCTGGCCCCTTCCCTGCCCCTCCTTCCTGTGGGAAAGGAGCCTGTGCCCTCACACAGGGCCAAAGATCCTGAGGAAACACCAAACACCTTGGCTCAGACACTGCTCCTGGTCCCTGTCGTTTGGGAGGTGATGTGTGGGAATGCTTAAGATCAGAGGGTGTCACCCTCTGTCACATTCTCTGAAAAATCCCTTTGCCCAGGATTTTCTCCTGAGAAGCTACGAAGCCTCAGAGAAAAATGAAAACAATAATTATCTGATAGCTTCTCTTGTGTTTTGCTGCTCTGCAATGTGTTTGGAGATTGTTTATCCACAGGTGATTGTTCCATTGGATTCTRCTGTGASTTGTTTTCACTCWTKGGCCAATCACTGTCAAGCTGTGCTGTATTGACTGTCAAGTCATGAGTTTTCATTATTATCTTTGTAGCTTTCTGTGTGTATCCTTTCTGTATTCTTTAGTATAGTTTAGTATAGCATTCTTTAATATAATATAGATCACAAAATAATAAATGAGCCTTYTAAGARCATGGACTCAGATTCATCATTCCTCCTTCGTCCTGGGGACCCTGAAAATTTGACAAGAGTGTTTTGGGAAAGCTGCAAAAGGCAGCACCCCCCAAAAAATAAAAAAAGCAGGGTGTGGAGCTGGTGATGCAGTCCTCACACTGYCCCTCTGTGCAGCAGCAGAGCACGAAAGAATTGATGGTGAAAGCTGAAAGTGTAATAATAATGGAGCTTGGTTGTCACGTATGGAGCAGGAGACAAACACAGACTAATGAGAAACAGAGTGGCCTGAGAGGGAGGCAGGAACAATGCCTGTACTATGGGGGGAAACATGAGAAAGGCAAATAAACTGCCAGCTGCAGGAGTTTATTGCCAGGGAAAAAAAACCAAACCAAAAAAACCCAAAACCCAAACCATTTTGCAAACAATGWCAGAAAAAGACTGGAAGTATGTGCCAAGTGGAGAGTGACAGTGACATCTCCTTGGACAACCTGGATCTCACTGCTTCCCAGTRGGCTGGGGCTGCAGGAGCAAAGCCAAGAGCTGGAGATTGCCCAGCTAGAGGTCTGCAYGGAGGCAGGCTCAGGCAGGCAAGCTCCACACCTGGCTGACAGCTTAATGGGGTTTAAAAGCAGAATTATTCTGGGTAAGCTCCCTAAGGTGCAGGGGCACAGGACAGAGGGGAGTGATCAGAGTAATTTCAGGTGAGTGGCAGCTGAAGAGGTTGATAACATGAGGATGAAGAGCTGGAGTGTGATGGTCAGAGTGTGCAGCTCCTGCGCTTTGAAAGACAGAAATCATGGTGCACATTTCCCATGCCCCTTCCTCCAGCTCTGAACACTTTGCAATATGAAGGGTAATAATAAAACTACTACTAATAAACTATTTTTATTACTAGTAACCATTAATAATAAAAAATAATAAAAATGCCATYATGTCCTTATCAATAAAAGCTCCATCCATTCCYTATTGCTTTCCATAATCTTAGAATATTTTCCCAGTTTCCTTACATTTATGCTTAACATTTCCCTGAGAAGCATCTCCTGAGCTGAATTGCGCCTCATGACACAGGCATGGCTCCACTTGTGCTGCTCCCTCCTCCCTCCCTCTGTCTCTCCCTGATTTCTGCTCAGAGCTGCAATTCTCACGACTTTTCAAATGCATTTCTTGAGCATTCTTCTTTGCCCAAAAGCCTCTGCCAGGAGGGTGCAGTGTCCAGGAGGTGTTTGTGTGTCCTGGAAGGATGCTGCTCTCAGCTGCTCTGGTCACTCTCTGGTCAATCAGGGAGGGAWGGAGGGAGGGAGGAGGGAGCAGCACACTGGATCATGCCTGTGCCCTGAGGAGGAATTCAGATCAGGAGATGCTTTTCAGAGAAATGAAAAGCAGATATGTAAGGAAACGGGGAAAATATGCTAAGATTATGGAAAGCWATAAGGAATGGATGGAGCTTTTATTGATAARGACATGATAAAACTCCATTTTGTTACTACCTTCATATTGCACTCATCCTCTGCACTCTCAGATTTTTTTCACTCATGATGGCCCTTGTCCATCCAACCTGCTCTCCCTGTAGATACCCTCAGGCAGGAAACCCATTAGCAGATGGAGTCCCTGACCTCCTCCAGAAAGCACTGAAGTTACAGCTGCATGTAATGTGAGGGAAGGTTTATTTATCCTGCTTTGCTCTAAGATTTGTTTTTTTCTTTTTTATTTTTTTCCCCTGCAGCAGAAGATTTCTTTACACCTGGAGGGAGAARTCATCTCCCCATGCTGCTTTCTCCACCTGGTTATTGCCTTTTAATTTAGTACCTGCTAACAGGAGGAAATCTGTATTTCCAGGACCAAGCACTGACAGAAAATGCTTCTTCAGGCCTCCAGCTGGAGTGAGATCTCACACYGAGGAGGGGGAGAGGCATCCTTTGTTTGGGGAAAAAAAAGGAAAAAAAAAGGCCCCCGAGGGAGCTGTTTTCCATCCAGCTTGTGGAAACAAGGTGCAAGCCAGGTGTGGGGCTGGTCAGGAGCCAGGCAGATGCAGAAGGGCAAAAATTGTGGGGCACAGCAGCCAGAGCAGTGAGGGTGGGAAAGCCAGGGACAGAGGGGGCACAACCAGCCAAAGCCATGTTTGCAAACCCTGTTTCCATAAGGGAAAGGGCAAGAAACAGTCCTCAGGAAGGGTGCTAGCTGTAAAAAGTGCTGGAGTTCTGAACGGAAAAGTCTYGTCTCTCCTGCTGTTCAAACACAATGGGGGAAGGGAAATGCAGAAAAATAGGAGTGCATCGGGCAAGTATCTGATTTCTTCATCAATTACTTCTTCTAATGGGAACAGCATGCCTGGCCCTGAGTTTTGGCTGGCTGCTGGAAGGGTGACAGAGCTGTGGGGTCACCCCACAGAGTCAGCCTCCCCCTGCTGCTGCTGCACAGGGATGCTCTCCTCATGCTCATCCACAGAAAAGACAGAAATTAACTTTTTTAACACTCTCTCCCCACTGCTGTCCCTCCCTCAAGGGTCAGACCAAGTTGCTCCCCTGGCTGCTCTTGTTTGCCTCTCACTGTCAGAGCACTGACCTGGCTCTTCACTGCTCCTAACCCAGGGTGGTGTGTGTAAAAACTGGTGAAATTAGAGCTTTTAACAAGCGGTATTTTTATTATAATGCCCCCCTCTCCTTTTCCATGGTGCTGTAGGARCTGCTGGAATACCAAGCACGTCACCTTTTCAAAAGCTTTGCTTTTCAAAGCAGAAAACCTGCAATTTAAACTGYGATGAGCACTTTGTTCTGCTGCCTGTTAATAGATTTCTGAGCTGCACAGTACTTGCAGAAGCCTGTTGACAACACACATGAATTTATTAGGAATAAAAATGATACCTAGCTGGTTAATCTTTGCAGGAACAGCAGGATATCTCCAGAAACAGAAAAAAAACCCCTAAACTGACGCTGGTGGAGCAGCAGAGGGCATCCACAGCCCGTGTTTGAAGGCTGGAATGAGGGGAGTGCTCACTGGCAGTMCTCAGCAGGACAATGCTGCCTTAACCAGTGCAGGGAAACCCTCAGAGCACCCTGAAACTGTTTCCCCAGGTTTTAGATTTTAAATTTTTCAGATTCTGTGCCGTTTTAGTGTGTGAGCTTCACATGAGGGGGTGGTGAGCTCTGTGCACAGAGCAGGGAGACAAAACAATTCCTGCTCCAGCTGGAATGATCCAAAATGATCCAAATGACCCAAATCTCAGCCCCAGAGCACAAACCCCGTGGGCTGCAGAGAGAAAAACAAGCAGGGTGGGACTGCAGGGGCTAAAGCTGGGATGGGACAATGAACTGCAAGGTGCAAATGGAGCAGAACTGATCCCAGGGACAGACCCCGTGCCCGCTGGTGCATTTTGGGGCCATTTTGGTTCATCTTGGGTGCAGCCCTGGCTGGGCTCTTGTGCTGCCCAAGGTGCATCCATGGAGGAGATCCTTTGAATAAATCCCTGATTAATTCTGTAATTCTGTATGGTCTTTGTTTTAGGGCAGCCTTCTCAAGACATCACAACCCTGACAGAGTCAGCACTGAGAAGCATTAAAAAATATATAAAAATAAAAAAAGATAAAAGCAAAAAACTACATAAAAATGAAAAATTACATAATTAAGGCTGACTTAACGTTCCTAATARACAATAATTTAAATAATTCCATCATTAGTATTTTAGGGGTACCCTTCTCATGTTACTTGGTACACCTGTTGGGTCTCTGCTGTAGAAAAACAACATTGTGTTGAATCCACAGTGAAAACACAAGCTTAGTGACTGTGTTGGCAGGGTCCAGTAACATCCAGTTACAAAATACACCAGGGATTGCATCATGTAATTGTGGGTGCAGTACTGGTAATACCTATTTCTGTAAATGCTCAACTATGTTGGCATTGTTTTTGAGGACACACCATTTCTAATAATTTTGTTGYAATTTTTTTTTKAATTGAAGCAACACATATAACATGTATAAACGCATCTAACATGCACCCTCCTTGTAAGTAAATTAAAAACAGGCCACACAATGTTGTGGTAGTGGAAAAGAGTGGGCAATGTGTAAAGGCAGAACGAGCAGGGCAGGTCACTCTCTCTGTGCTGTGCTGCTGGGGCTTTGCTGTGGGTTAAACAAAGCCATGTGCTGCTTGCAGTGTGGTTTGAGTTTGTGCTCACAGAGTTTGCAGTGGAACAATGGGCTGGGCAAACGGGGAGCAGCCCCTGAACAATGAGCAAGCAGCAAGAGGGAGCTGGGTTGTTTTAACTCCCATCCAAAATCCCAAAAGCCAGCTTCTTGAAAATTAAAAAAAAAAAAAAAAAAAAA